>JBAMIE010000063.1:130223-145205 GCA_037177295.1 Kaempferia parviflora
CCATAAGTGCATGATGCAGCTTGGACATAGTCGCCTTTAAAAAAAATTGCGACATGATGCAACTTGGACATTGGGTGACAGTTAAATGTAAATAGTAGTAATTAAATTTATTTAAGTATGAGCCATAATAAAATTGGGGCCATAGGCATAGGCCTTGAGCCGGGCCTTGAGCTTTTTTTATTGAGGTTTTTAATTTTACAAACCTCACACAAACCTTGCATTGAAGATGCTCATAGAGATAATCATACTACCCGAGTTCCTCCCATGGATACAAGATAAGTCAGATCAGTTGATTTTGAGTAGACGTTTCTCCTAGTGAGCCAACACGGGAGCAGGCTCGACCGAACCCTTCAACCAATCAGACCCCTTGTTCAATAGGAATCTGAGTCCTTATAGCGTGATCAGATCTTCTAGACATATCGCACGATCGTACCCTTTGTCTGATCGAAGTCCGAGTCTTCATGGCTCGATTGGAACCCGAGTACTCAGCATGTGAGCGGATCTTATAAACATATGGCTCGACCTGACTCCTTGCCTGACCGAATGGTGAATCCTCAGGACATTTAATCTTCGGTAGCTGACTAGATAACTTGTGCCATCGGGATAGACAGTTGGCTAGCGCATGATAGTGTTGCCACTATAAAATTGGGGATCAAATCCCAACTAGTAGCTAGATGCTTTTCCATTTCTAAGCATTATTCAACTGTCCAAAGTTAATAATCAAGCACATGTATAAACCAATTGCACTTACAATAAGATTGAGGAATATAGGATGTCTGCCTTAAACATAGGGAAGATATAATATAAAGAATTAAGTTATTTTTTAATTAAATTCTTTCTTTCTATTTATTTACATAGCAAGCAATTTTTAATTTTTATTAAATATTTGAATAATATTAAATGGATTCTTTATTCATTCGTTGAGTGAATGATAAAAATACCCGAACTAGGGTAGAAGATACTCAATTTAAATAATGAAAAATCCTAATATTTCAGTACAATTGCATTTAGGATTATTGAAAGTTGGGGCGTTTTCACTAGTGATAAAAAGTGAATTGTTCATCCTAAACATCACCGTCAATTTATTTTAAGGTCAATATAAAGGAGGTAAATTATAGGAGCTACTAGTCCAGACAGTGACTAGTGCATAAGGGAGGACAGACACCTAATTTTATAAGGATTTAACTCTCAGACTTTATTAATAGTAATCATTATCAGTCCCTCATGTATGAATAAGTTGAGATATTCACATGTTAGATCAGAAAGTTTCTAAGACTATTCCCAACTGTGAGAGTTTTTGGAGAATATTTTTTTGTTATATTCTTGTTACGTTAGAAATAAAAAATTTTATGTATCTATTATTAAAAAAAATTTCTCAATAATTCCTCACTTCATATAAATTATTTAAAAATAAAATAAAATAAAAAAAACGAAGAACGATCGTTAAATCGATGCGGAGCTCGATGCCGGACAAGAGGTGGGCTCCACTTTTGAGGCGGCAGCTCGATGATCGAGAAAGCTTCGGTGGTACTTTGGGGATGAAAAAGAGTGTCCACATTTGAAACGGGCGGTATATTTCATTATTATCACCCAGCAAATATCAGACTGATGCCTAGATGCACCTCGTAAACTTACCCTATAATGCACCCAAGCCACGTCGTAAATTATTGCAAACGGAAGAGGTAAATCACACTCGTCGGTTATAAGCGAGGAGGATGAGAAGATACGAGAGAGAGAGAGAGAGAGAGAGAGAGAGAGAGACGCTTCCTGGTGATGTCTCTTCGTCGCAGATCTTAGAAGCGGATTCCTCTTTGTTCTCTCTCCGCATCTGATAAGATTGCGTTCAGATCGGTGAGCAAACTCGTCCCTCATTCCTCTTTGTTTGATTATGCTTGGTATCCCCGCCGATCGGTTTTTGATTGGATAGGTTTGGTGCGATCCAATTCACGGTGAGATTTCTCTTTGTTTCTTGTGGTTTTCTCAATTTAGTGGGGTTTTTGGTTTATTTGGCTCCTTGAACCATCGGATCCGCGAATATGTTGGCGTTTGAATTTGTTGACTAGTTCTTAAAATCATTGCTTTCGAATTGGCGCCAGATTCGATCTATTCCCGATGACTCGTTTCAGCTTAAAAATTTGATTTTGTGAGGAGAATTGTTGGATTTGAGTGTCGGGATTCGGGATTGATAGAATCAGACAATGATGTCTCTTGGCGGTGGTCGATGCAGGAAAGGGAATGGAGATGGATCACAGGAAGCTCTTCGTTGGTGGAATCTCATGGCAGACCAACGAGGATGGATTTCTAGAGTACTTCAACAAGTACGGGGAAGTTATAGAGGCGGTGATCATGAAGGATCGCAACACGGGCCGCGGCCGCGGCTTCGGATTCATCGTGTTTGCAGACCCTGCCGTTGCTGAAAGAGTTGTAATGGAAAAACACACAATAGATGGTCGGATGGTAACTCCTTGGACTATGCCTCGCCGCATTCATTCGTTTCCACTTAGTTTTTGCTGATGATTCTTGGTAGTTTGTCAGGTAGAGGTGAAGAGGGCTGTTCCTAGAGACGATCAGCGAATGATTACCAAAAACAACGGTAGTGTTCCAGGATCTCCCGTCCCTAGCCGTACGAAGAAGATTTTTGTCGGAGGTCTTCCATCTACGCTAATGGAGAGTGACTTCAAGAAGTACTTTGATCAGTTTGGGATAATCACCGATGTTGTGGTGATGTACGATCATAATACTCAGAGGCCAAGGGGGTTCGGATTCATCACTTTTGACTCCGAGGATGCTGTGGACAGGGCATTAGTCAAAACCTTCCATGAGTTAAATGGAAAGACAGTGGAGGTCAAGAGGGCTGTTCCTAAGGAGCTGTCCCACCATGGGCCTACCATTAGCTTGCCAATCAATGGATATAATTATGGTATGAATCGTGCAAACAACTTCGTAAATGGGTACATTCAGGGATATAAGCCAAGCATGGTCGATAACTATGGAATGCAAATGGATGGGAGAATAGGACTCCTGGCAAATGGCAAGAATGGATTCAGTTCAGTTGCTCCTGGCTTTGGAATGGAAACAGATTATGAGCAGACCATGAACTCAAATTTTGTAGCCCATTCAGTATACACTAACCATCCTAGTTATGGGCAAACTATGAACCCCTACTATGATGGAAATTCAATTCGGCATAGTAGTTCCACTACATATGGTGGTCATAATGAAAATAGTAGATCAATTTTCAGCTCAATAGATGGCAATGCATGGGTAGAGTTTATGCTTAACAATGCTAATAAATCTGCCACTTCAAATGCTTCGAGAGCATCTGAGAGTATGAATATTGTTGGGTCTGGCAGTGGTAGCTTGAACTGGGACAGTTCATTTTCATCTGAATTAGGAGGGACTGGTTCTGGCTATAATAGTGGGAATCCAGGCTACCGAGGCAGGGATTATATTGTCCTTGGTAGCAGAACTACTGAAAGAAGAATTTCTCCTGCCTTTCCTGATGCTAATCTTACTACAACTTCGGGATACCATGGGAATTATACCAAATTGTTTGATAATACTTCAGTTTATGGAGACCCAACGTGGCAATTATCTTTATCAGAACTTGTTAGCACTGTCCCATTCAGTTATAAGCTTGGCAAATCTGAGCTAGATACAGCAGATAAAGGTTTTGCAGATTATTTGGCTAGCTATAAAATGAAGAATAAGCAACCAGATCAAGGTAAGCAGTTTATGTGCATATATTGCCTCAGATGTAAAATTAGTAGCATGTGTATTCTAAACCATTTTAAGGCGATACAAGATATTTCTTTGGAGATCAACTGATAATTTATTAGCTTATGAACACTTCTATGAAGGTGATACATATTAGGCTTTATGGAGCATCTTGGTTTATTGAGGCAAAATTTATTAGTCATATTTTCTTAAAGGTAATTTCTTGAATTTAAAGTTTTCACATACTATAGTTGTTTATGTTGGGGATACAATCAAAGTCCCACATTGGAAATATATGGTAAAAATCATGAGTTTAAAAGATAAAAGATATCTCCATTGGTATAATGTCTTTTGGATAGAGCATGAAAATAAATCCATGAGGGATTCTGCCCAAAGTGGACAATATCATAACATTATAGAGATATCTAAATTCTTTTGATCATAACAAATGATATCAGAGTCATAATTCAGATCCGATGCCATGTGGGGTTGGGGAGACCCGCAGCAGGTCAAGAGTGATCGGATGTGCTCGTGGGGAGCCAAGATCATGAGAATAATAGTGATCCTTTGTTTAAGAGAGGATTGTTGGAATACAATTACAGTCCACATTGAAAATATATGGTAAAAATCATGAGTTTAAAAGATGAAATATATCTATAAGGCATTTTGAGTAGAGCCCAAAAATAAATTCACGAGAGCTTAGACCCAAAGTTGACAATATCATACTATTGTGGAGATATGTGAATTCTTTTGGTCGTAATAGTTTATTTTGCAAAAAAAAAAAAAGAGATATCTTAACAAGAGGTATTTTTTTAAAGATGTGCTTCTTAGTGATTATACGATTTGATTATTAACTTATAGTTCATATGAAACCATTTTTTAGTTCTTTTTTTGTCTCATTCGAAATCTTGTAGACCTTTAAAATCCATCTCTAGAGTTTCATAAGAAAGTTATATATTTGAGATTCAATTAGACAAATTATTATTCTAGTAGACAGTGAACAAAGTACAGAATTCCAAAGTACTTGGTGAAGGAAAGAAATAATTCCATTGTAAAGCATCGATGTTAGGATCAATGTTTTAAATGTCATTCTATGCCAAAGTTTTGGTCTAATTATGCCAACACTCACACACTTCAGAGCTTTCTGATAATCAAATGAGTTTGAATATTCTAATCGCCTTCTACTACTTAACTTGTTTTCCTTCAAATATTAACATATAATAATCATAAAGCCAATTGAATTAAAATTTTAAAGCTAACAAGTTACAATAATATAACAAACATTCTAACTTGTGGTTATACCTTTGTAATACTAAAATGAGTAATCGTGTGAGACTATTATTTTTTTTAGCATCCTATTAAGATTACTTCTAGAATTTTTTTAAGACTTGTTAAAACAATGCTTGTAGGGTGCGGGCTATTGGAATTGAATTTTTTTATATGTCCATAAAGATATCTCAATGGACCACTATGTTGAACTTGAACTATCATAATTGAAACTAGAACAACTATAGGTACAGGTATGTATGTATATATTTTGATTTTTATGATTCTAGTGTCACTCCACTTTGTTATTTTTTGTGCTTTAGTGCACCTTTTTCCTCTCCTTTCTTTCAACTTTTTAGTATTTTATCTCACTCCGCATGACTGATAAATGGAATAAAAAGATGTCATGGAAATTGAATCTTTTGGGCTCATCCAATATAGTTGGTTAGTGCGTCTGCTCTTCCCCTCTCCTTTCTTTTAGTATTTCACCTCTTCCTCATGATCAGCAAATAGAATCAAAGTATAAGCCATCGCTATATAATCTCCTATTTTGATCTGTCCTTTGAAATTGTTTTGGCACTATGACGTAGTGACATTTGGTCGTGTTGACACAATATTGACTAATATTGACCGATACCTGAAAATAAGGTTAAGACTGATAAATGTCTTGTTTTTAACTAATTTGTACAAGAAGATGGATATTCATGCTCCTATGAACGATATGATGGATGTATGAAATATTGCTGCAACTCTATGTTAACCTGTATAACCTACTGTAAATCAACTAACTGTTGAAACTTTAGATAAGGTAAAGCATGAAGCATCTTTTTCTATTGATTGTACTCATGTAGTGATAACACCTGACCAAGGACAAACCAAATAAATTTTTGAGGAAGTTCTTTTTTCTGGTTCACTGAAGAACATATAGCATGCACTTGTAGTCACAACAGCTTCATTTTCTATAATACCTTCCTGAACTGGATGTCCCTTCTAGACTTCTTAACTATATTAACAATTAGGTCAATATCTCATAGAATGTGGAATGCCCTTCAAATCTTGTAAAACAGTTTGTTTCATTATTGCTTTGGTTGAACCAGTGCTTGGGCAAACTAGTCAACAGAGTGGTTCCACTTGGGCAAATTTTTTGATCAGAAATTTTTCTTGAAATCAATTAGAAATATATAATCATATTAAGAATCTCAGGATTACACTGATTTAACCCTAAGAAATTTAAGTTCATGTTAATTGCCATTCTTTTCCTAAGCATCTAATTTGATTGGTGTCTTATTTTTCATTTGTCTTCAAGTTCAAGTTCTACAAAATTCTGCATGATTTTTTCCTTTTTTTTTTTCTTATTTTTATTTTTACCGAATGACCTTTACATTACAAATCAGGCAGCATACTATTACTCTCAATAGAAGAAAGTCTAATTAGTATCAAGGAAAATAAACTTTGCAACATTCTCTGTTGCTTCTCTCTGAATACTTTCTCCTCAAGTATTCCCTTCCTTGCTTCTCATCTAATATTGTTATAATTTATTTTTGCAGAAACCTAAATCCTTGCCTGCATGTTTTCCCTGTTAGATTCGTTCTTATGAAGAATGGAGCAAACTTAGTGTGAAAATGTACAAATTTTTTTTCTCCTCTTGCATGATTAGGAATCTCAATTTCGCTCTTATTTGACATGAGAAAAAGCTTCCATACATTTTGACTACTGGAAATTGCTTTATGCAGGAATTGTTACCTAGATATAATTTTCCCTCTTCCCTAGGACTACGCATTGACTACAGCCAGCGAGTATGATACAGATTGAGAGTTGTACATGTAGGTGCATTCTATGCATTGTTAAATATACAAAGCTAACAAGAAGTTTATTCAGCAAGTCCACAGAGTAAAAGAGTCTTCAAACACACTGGGCTTTGTGCAGTGATTGGGATTCGATATAAATTCCACTTGTAGGTTTTGTGTTGTTGGGTTTGTTTGAGGTGTAAAGTGTGTGATTGTGATATACTTTCATATCAAAACCCCTAGATTCATGCTGGTATTAGTTCAGATAGAAATTTAGAAGTATATCAGAAAGTTGAAAGAAAAGGTTTGCTATTTGTGCCACTCAGTTATGTGTGTAACTTTTGGGATTTCTGTTTGAATATCAAAAGAAATAGAGTTGCCAAATATTGTGATCAACATGCAATGTCTGAAACTCCATTATTATGCCAAATAGTTCGGTTGAGTTCAGATTCTGCATTAATAATAGCTGGTTATTCTTTATACATGTTCAGTCACAGATCATTCTTCATAACTGTGACTTGTATTTCAACTTTCACACAAGTTGTTCAGTAACAAGTTATTTTCCTTTTTCCAGAAAAAGAACAATATGGAGAACATTCGTTCACCCAAATACCAAATTACTTTAATTAATACATAGTTTTAACACATCTTGTTGGCATGTTTTACAAACCAAACAAGAACTTGATCTTATTTCAGCAACCGAGAGGCTTGTGTCGATATATAGTACAGGAGAATTCAGAGTCCATCATGCTTACCGTTCTCACTCTATCATTCATATATTTACATAAACAGAATAGTTGTCTGTTCAAATCTTTGATTTTGGAAATTTAACGAAGTGATTCGTTCATATGTGTGATTCAATAATAGATCCATCCATCACTAGAAGAAAGGGCGTTTAGATGGAGCTCTGCCAATGGCTCTCATGAAATTAGCGAGCTCGAGCACCTTGGCGACCTTGGTTCCCCTCTTGGCCTCCGCCGACGCCAGCTTCTCCACCGCCTTCTGGTGCGCCTTTGCCACGTCGTTCTGCATCTTCTCCATCGCCTTCGCTCGCTGCTCCTCCAACCTCCTCTGTTCCAGTTCAATCGAAATTCATTCATTATAAATTTAATTTGTCTGAGCGAACAATAAAGATTCGATCTTTTTTACTTGAGAAGAACAAAGATTCGATCTTTGATTGATTGATGATCGATTTTTTGATTGGATAAAAATCTTATTACCTCGAGTTTCTTCAAACAAACCGTGGCTTTCTCGACCTGCTCGTTCTCCCATCCGTTGATCTCCACCTCCTCGCGCTTGAACCGGTTGTTGATCTTCGCTACCTCCGCAGTATGCCACGCGGCGATCTTTGATTCCACCTCCTCTTTCTTCACCACGTGGACCGGGAGTCCATCGGCGGCGGCGGCGGAGGAGGAGGAGGAAGACTCGCCGCCTCTGCTGCCTGCTTGGGGAAGGCGGCGAGGGGAGGGGAAAGGGTGATTATCGGGGACGATGGCGAGTGGGTTGGTCTCCTCCAGCTCGTCGTCCCCGATGCGGTTGAGCTGCTCAGCAGGAGCGGTGGCGGTGCCGCCGCCGCCACTGATCTGCTGCTGGAAGTTGTTGCCTGCGACGACCATGGCGTTGAACTCCCTGCTTACGGTCGTGAATCCGACCTCGCTGACGCCGTCGACGCTCCCGATGGAGAGCGAGGCCAACGAGCGGACGCTGCCGCCCTCCCAGGCGTCCCGGTGGCGGCCGAGGCCGGGGTGGGAACCCGGGGTCGCTAACGGGTGGATGTCCCGGAACTCGACGCTGTTCGGGCCGGAGGCGGCGGCGTCTTCGTGGTCGGCGGAGGCGTTGCTGTGCCGTGGATCATTCAGCATGTCCAACAACAAGTTAACTATGTGATCGAAGAAGAGATTAGGATGAGTCTAGCAGAGTGGGTGGAAGCTTGGCGTCGATTAGATTAGATTAGTGAGAGATGGAATTGATACATCGCGTGGAATCAACTATGTGATCTTTTGTGTCCTGATCAACTAAATAATTGCAACTTAATAATGGAATTTTCCACTGTGCGTCGTCGGTGGGATCGCTATTCTGCCTTTTTTATTTTTATTTTTTATTATTATTAGCGGAACGCGTGGAAGCTCCAGAAGCACAAGTTAATTCTTGTGCAGCCGCATTTTCCATTATTGAAAACTGATGCAAATTCATTTAAATATTATATTTATTAAAAAGTACACATAACTTCTAAATTAGGCCAAGTGGATTTGATAAAAAAATAAAATAATATTTACAGAGGAGTAAAATGAAAATTTTATATTTTTTTAGTGCGTTTTAATAAATTTAAAAGTTGTATACATCTTTTAGTAAATATAAAATCTCAAATACACCTTTTGATAAAAAACTTAAACAATTTCTATCTAAAAATTTTAACTTTTTACCATAAGACGCAGTCAAGATTATGTATTTATCAAAAGGTGTATACCACTTTTAAATTTACCAAAGGGCGCAGCAAAAAGAATAAAATTCATGTTTTACACTTCCTTCACAAAAGGTCCACCGTTGAGCCTGATATATGAAAACATCAGGCCCAATGGTGGACTTTTTGTAAGGTAGGGGTAAAATAAATATTTTACTATTTTTGCTGTGCCCTTGATAAATTTAAAAGCGGTGTGCATCTTTTAATAAATATAATATCCTGAATGCGCCTTTTGGTAAAATACTACAAAAATTTTCTATTTTTGAAAATATTTGTTTTTACTCCACCAAATTAAAATTGAGATTTATATTTCAGAATCTCTTTTCTGAATCTTAAACAAAAATTATCCCTCAATTAATATTATTAATCGCTATCGCGTTAAAAATTTATCACGAGGCAGATGATGTTTTAGTTGTTAAACATCACAAGACAAAATTTACGTTCTATTCTTCTTTGCCCTAGTAATTATTGGTACGTGAACTCAAATGTCTGTTAACAGAGAATATTTTGTCACGTAACAAACCATCTTTGTCCCATGACGAGGCATGGGGGATGGGACGGGACGCATGCCTATCGTGTCGATAGAGGCCGCTCCACCCACCGTCTGGTACGCCGCCTGTTGTGGCCCACCCTGAGGCGGCGATCTCATGTAGAAGAATTCAAAATATAAGAAAGGGTCCATTTGGAGGGCGATATCTTGGAGGAATAAATAAATCGACTCAAAACTGAGATAATTCACAATATTTTAGAAATGCACGAGTTTAAACGATAACATATAATATTTTTAAAATGCTTTAAGTTCAAACAAATGAACAATTACCATATAACTTCAAATGTGAAAGTAAGTTGGCAAGATCATCACAATCAACAATATACTCAGTAGGAAAATAACCACCTAATCCGAATTGCAACGCAGAAAAATACAATTAACCTTTCACTTGCAAGAAAAACCACTGCGTAACGTAAATAACACAGCGATTAATGTCAGAAAACAAGGAATTTAATCAGGAAAATACCAGATTGCGATAAGATTTACAAGGAATATTTAACATAAAACTTCCAGAAATATTGACCTTATAAGACAAATTTAGGCTCCCACTCTGAACGATTTGCAACTTTTTCATAGCAGCACATAAATGACTTTTGAAGCTAAGCAACTATGGGTTGTGAAAGAAAAAAAATAGTTCCCAAGTTTACAAAAGTTGTTAGATGATTCATTGATTATATTTTCACCATTCTATCACAATACACCCTTATTGATTGACATTGCAATTTAAATAGTGCCGAAAATAAAGTTTCTCCGTGTACCTAAGTCGGACAAGAGGCAGCTTGTTCTGCTTCTTATGATCCGTTTAAATAAGTGAATTTCATTGGGAAATGGTTATCGAAATGCATTAATCAAATCTCATAATTCCATGTGGTCTTGGCAATCAATGTTGGAGTTTTATCCTGCTCTAATAAGTTGGCGATTGCGCATATCTGTAAGAGGAGCAATGGTTACAAACTAGCAATTAACAGCATATCTGAAACAAAACTAAGAAACTTACAATTGCGAAACCAGTGTTATTAAATGTGCATAGGAGACCCGGAGGTGTCCAATTAACAGGGAGACTAATGAAACTACATAAAATAGTAGTTTATTTTGATAAAATGGTTATCGAAATTGCTTCTCCATAATGATCTCCAAGCATTTATGGGTGGTAGTGGGTTTGCCATAGTTCAAGGGAAGATAAGCGCAAAGCTTAACTGTCTTTATGCAAATACTTTATACAGAAAATTGAAGCTAATCAGACAAGGAAACAACAAGATGGAAAACATAATCAACTTTAATGATGTAACCAATGAACCGCCCCTAAATAAATGAGGCATATTCATTTACTCTTTTCTATTCCACTGATCTAATGTATCCTTTTTGAATTTTTGTGCAACTTTAGAGCTCTTTTGACATGAATGCCACCTGTACCAGTAACAATAGTCTACCCTTTGGTCCTGATTATACAACTAATCCTCAGTTTCTCACATCTTGTCTGTAAAGACTGGCCCACACGAGATCAGCTAATCTGGTAAGATCCCAAATAGATATCTAGCCTCTAGGGTGATCCAGTAATGCTGATCAAGAAGTGCCTTTTCAATATTATTAGTAACAATAAATTTACCTTGAAATGCACTCAAAGGAGCCATTACATGTTCAACTATGAGAGAAAGAATTTTGAATATTGCAAGCATTTATCTTTGATTCATAGAAACCAGGACAGCTTTAAATCCATCTAAGCTGAAGCCAATAATCAGTATACAAGGACATATGAAATTTCCTTTCTCCATTTTGGATGATTTCCAGAGCATTTGAACTTATGTTAGCTAGGCATAAGTCTACACAAATGGCCTACACTTTAGATTATTTATTTCCTAGCTTGGAAGTCCACAAAATTTTCTAGAATATCATATGAATAATGACCCAGTTCATAGATTTCTTAGATAGCCGCTCAATTAAGCACAAAGATGATTATCTCCTATGAACTTTCTCGAATTCAACCAGAAATTTGAAATCAAGGAAAATTTCTAGTCTTCTTTGCATTCAGCTTCAACAAGGCTATTCAGACAATAAATGTGAATTTTACAAACAACAGCGAGAAATTGTGCAACATAAGTTTGAGCATTTTGAAAGTTCAAGGAAATTTCATGGTGTTAGGCATGCTAAGAGAATGACAGCTTAGAGTAAAATCAAAATGCATCAGGTGAACTTTAATTAATATGATTATGCATCAAAGAGGTATGGTGATTGGGTCTTGAGACTGTGAACTTAGCAGAGGTGCATTCCCTAACTCACTTCAACAGTTTTCATGATATGAATCATGTTATAGACAATTCTTATTTCACATCAAGCTGTAAGTTGAAAGGATTCTTTCAAGATAAATGATACTGTAGTTTTTCTCCAGGAAACTTCACATTTATTTCAATCCTTTTATATACAAATTACATACTCCTATTTAAGGAATTGAAATCACATAATATCTGCTAATCAATTACAACTATTATCAAATCAAATTTTCCTAATTATACAATATCAAATCAAATCTGTAATAATCAAATCTCTGCAATAAATCTGCAACAAATCTGTCCACACTCCCCCTCAATCTAGCGGTAGATGCTTTCCAACCCAAGGATCGTGTTCATCTCACTTAGACTAGGTCTGAACAAGGCATTGGTAAGGATATCAACTGCTTGATACTTTGATGAAATGTAGTTAAGGGTGATCGACTTATCTTCAATTTTCTCGTTGATGAATCTCGATCAATCTCCATGTGTTTGGTACGATCATGATGGGCAAGATTCTTTGCAATTACGATAGCTGACTCATTGTCACATAAGATTTGAGTAGAGCCTAATGCCTCAACTTTGAAATCATTTAGCAGCCGCTTTAGCCATATCCCCTCACAAATACCTGAGGCTAGTGCTCTAAACTCGGCTTTTGCATTACTTCTAGCAACCAAAGTTTGCTTCTTGCTTCGCCATGTTACTAGGTTTCCAGATGAAAGAGCAATATCCTGATGTAGACCTTTTATCATTTGGAGACCCTATCCAATCAGTATCAGTATATACTTCTAAAGATCTGCTACTTGATTTCCTAAACATAAGACCTCTCATATTCATTGCCTCCATATGATCCATAGATGGATTACTTAGAAACTGATTCACCCGGACGTGTATGAGTTAGGTAGATTAGCTTACCCTCTAACCATTGGTATTGTCCCTACTCCCTTGTCAACCGCTAATTCATCAGTTTAGGCATAAGCCTAGTACTGGGATCCATGGGAGTTTCAACCGGCTTGCACCAGTCATTCAAGTTTCATTGACCAGATCAAGTACGTATTTGCATTGGGACACAAATATGCCTTTGTTACTTCGTGCCACTTCCAGGGAAATACTTTAAATGCCCCAAGTCTTTAATCTTGAATTCTTTGGACAAAGGGACTTGAGTCTTCTAATTTCGTCACCATGATTTCCTAAAAGAACAATGTCATCAACATACACAATACATCCCATCTGGGAAGTACTTAGTGAACAAAGTGTGATTGACTAAAAGTATCCATCATTTTTGAAGATTTTTGTGAATCTATCAAACCATGCTCAACCCATACAAAGCCTTTCTAAGTTTGCATATTTTCCTTTTGTATCACTTGTCTCAAAGTCATATACTTCTTTAGTCAAGTCTCCATTAAGGAAAGCATTTTTAACATCGAGATGAAACATCCAAGTTGGTAGTAATGAACAGTAGAACACGAATTGTGTTGAATTTAGCCATCGGCGCAAAGGTCTCTTGATAATCAATTCCGTATGATTGAATATCTCCTTTCACCACTAAGCGTGCTTTTACCAGTCTATGCTCTCATCTGCATCATGTTTAAATGAGAACAACCACCTACACCGCACAGTTTTCTTTCCCAGTAGTAGCTTTGTTATCACCCACGTGCAATTCTTTACTAGTGCATTATATTCCTCGAGAGTTGCCTTCTTTCATTCAGGACTTTTAAGAGCTTCATCCACGGAGTTAGGAAAACTGATTTTGTCTAAAACGGTCACAATTGCATGAAAATGATGGCGAGAGCTTCGCGTAGGAAATGCAACTGTGAAGAGTGTTGAATGCACGATCTTATACGTTTTGTGTGTGCAATTGCTAGATTTAATGTAAAATCCAACGATGGACTAGAATCTGTTGTCTCCTTAAGTTCAACTTGGCTTGGGAAATTCTCTTAGCAGTATTGAGATAATACCAACATTCGATGTTTCCTTCTTTCATACAATTGTAGGGTAGGAGAATAAGGAGGGTGACTATCAAGATTTAGAGATGGTGGATCACCAAATTTTGGGGAAGGCTGAATGGAAGACCCAAACGATGATGGCCCAAGAAGGAATGCCTGCTCCCAATACTGCAATTTGTATTGTTCTCCCCCCTGAATTGTAGTATTCGAGTAACAAAGGATAATCTCAAAGAATGTAACATCCATAGTGTTGTAAAACTTTTTGGTGACGGGTGGATAATATTTGTATCCTTTTTTGTTAGAAGAATAATCAAGAAAGATACATTTATGAGCCCAAGCATCAAACTTGCCTTGGTATTGGGAGTGAATATGCACAAAAGTGATGCAGTCAAAGCGCGTTTGAGAGGACGGTCAGAGATAAGGAGAGACCGGGGAAATAATTTTTGTAGTGTGTGTAATGGAGTGCAGTGTCTGAGAAGGCAAGCGATTTATGAGGTATGTAGCCATGATGATTGCTTCTCCCAAAAATGTGGTTGGGGCATTAGCTTGAAATAGTAGGGCTACCTCAAGAATGTGGCAATTTTCTGTTTGACCACACCATTTTGTTGCCGTGTATCAACGAGCTTTGTTGGACAATTTCATGAGATTTGAGATATGAGCCAAGATCAGAATTAAAAAAATCTTTGGCATTGTCGGTCTTGAGTATTTGAATATCACTTTTGGATTGGTTTTTGACGATGAGATGAAAGTTTTGGAAGATGTACTTGGCTTCTGATTTGTCTTTCATTAAAAATGTCTAACATAATCTAGTGTGATCATCAACCAATAGTAGGAACCATCTCGAGCTTGTGAGACTCAGGTGCGAAATGGTCCCCGGATGCCACCATGGATGAGATAAAAAGGGTGTGTAGGCTTATATTGATGGGAGAGTAAGTGTTTCGACTATGTTTTGCAATTTGACAAACTTCGCACTAAACAAACTCAGATTTTT
>JBAMIE010000063.1:183832-201890 GCA_037177295.1 Kaempferia parviflora
TCGGTGGATTCCGTCGAGTGTGAGTTGAGAGTGCGTTTGGTGTTCTCTCCTATTTCTCCTACGCTTTCCGTTGTCAAGTGGTATCAGAGCTGGTTTAGGTCCCACTATGGCTAATCGGAGAAGACAAAGGGCAAATGGTGGTGACCGTGATGATCCTGTAGCTCGTCAAAGAGATCTTCGTGATATCGAGTTAGATGACTTACGGAGGCAAGTGCAACAACTTGAGGAGCGCCTCGCTCGGGGTGAACCTGTGGATCATGATGTTGAGGGTCATGATTCGGAGGCTAATTCTACAGCGCATGAGATGGGTTATAATCCATTTCATGGTAATGGAGGTGATGATTCGAGTGATGATGCCGCCCGAGGTCAAAGATACCGAAGGAACAATGATCGTAAGAAATCTTTTAACTTTAAAGTTGACATTCCAGATTTCGATGGACGAAATGATCCGAATGAGTTCATAGATTGGCTTAACTCTGTTGAAAGAATCTTTGAATTTCAAGAAATTTCAGAAGATCGCAAGGTGAAATTTGTTGCTATCAAGTTGAAGAAATATGCCTCTATTTGGTGGGAACATTTAAAGAAGCAGCGAGCTCGTGATGGCAAACAAAAAATTACAACATGGGACAAGATGAAAAAGGTATTGCGTAGAAAATTTTTACCAGATAATTATCGTCAAGATATGTTTCTCAAGTACCATGATTTCAAACAAAAAGATTTGTCCGTCGAAGATTACATCGCCGAATTTGAGAATCTCATGATGAGATGTGATATTCTAGAACCAGATGAGCAAACTATCGCTCGATTTCTTGGAGGGCTTCGATATGAGATAGGGAATGTGGTGCAACTGCAACCTTACTGGAGTTATAATGATGTATGTAAACTGGCTCTTAAGGTGGAAAAACAACAAAAGGATGCTCGTCGATTTGGTGGACGTTTCTCTTCAAGTAGTGGCGCTTCTAACCGAGGGAGTGCCTCTTCGTCAAAAAATACATCAACATCAAAAGATACAAAGCAAAAAGCTACTGCAAGTAAGGAAACCCATACTGATTTTGTAAAACCAAGTGGTCCTAACAACCAAAAGATCTGTTTCAAATGCAAGGGTTTTGGGCATTTCGCTGCCGATTGTCCAAACCGAAGGGTTGTTACTCTTGTTGAGGAAAAAGAAGAGGAGGACTTTTATAGCACAACCCCTATCTACGATGATTCCGATGATGAAGGAGAAATTACTTATGCAGATCATGGAGAATCCTTGGTTATACGTCGCAACCTCAATACTACCTATGGAGAAGATCAATCATGGCTTCGCAATAATATCTTCCACACTAGGTGCACTTCTCATGGTAAAGTGTGCAATGTCATTATTGATGGAGGAAGTTGCGAAAATGTGGTGGCTACTACAATGGTCGACAAGCTGAAGTTAAAGACCGAAAACCATCCTCAACCTTATAAATTATCATGGCTTCGTAAAGGTAATGAGTTGAAGGTAACTCAAAGATGTCTTATTCAATTTTCTATTGGCAATAAGTATCAAGATGAAGTTTGGTGTGATGTTATTCCTATGGATGCTTGTCATTTGCTTCTTGGTCGACCGTGGCAATTTGATAGGAAAACGCATCATGATGGCTTCAAAAATACTTATAGTTTTGTCAAAGATGGCGAGAAGATTATTCTGGGACCGGCCAAGACAAACACTGTTCCTCACCCTTTAAAAGGGGATGGAAATAATTTAGTCCCCAAGTCTAAAGTGGAAAATGCTATGTGCGAATCTGGTGGGGCCTTTGCATTGGTAGTCTTGGAAGAAAATGAAGATGGGCATGCTGTCCCTTCCCAAGTGCAACCTCTTCTCCAAGAATTTCAAGATGTAGTACCAGTCGAAATTCCATCGGGACTTCCTCCCATGCGAAATATTCAACATTGCATTGATTTAGTCCCTGGCGCTTCAATTCCACACAAGGCAGCCTACCGAATGAGGCCTGACGAGTATAAAGAGTTACAAAGACAAGTTGAGGACCTTTTGGTTAAAGGTCTTATCCAAGAAAGCAAGAGCCCCTGTGCTGTCCCGGCCCTTCTCGTACCAAAAAAAGATGGTTCCTGGCGAATGTGCATTGATAGTAGAGCGGTCAATAAAATCACTATCAAATACCGTTTTCCTATTCCTCGCCTTGATGATCTCCTTGACCAGCTTCATGGGTTTAAGGTCGGCTCTAAAATTGATCTTCGAAGTGGCTATCATCAAATTCGTTTGAGACCAGGCGATGAATGGAAATCGGCATTCAAAACAAGGGACGGTCTCTATGAATGGTTGGTAATGCCATTCGGTCTTTCTAATGCTCCTTCTACTTTTATGCGGCTTATGAATCATATCTTTAAACCATTCATTGGGAAGTTTGTTGTTGTCTACTTTGATGATATTCTTGTGTACAGTTCTAGCCCGAAAGAACATTTGGAACATCTTCGACAGGTTTTTGAGTTACTACGAGAGCAAAAGTTATATGCCAACTTGAAGAAGTGTCATTTTTTTACTGATAGCCTGGTTTTCTTAGGCTATGTTATTTCCTCAGATGGCATCAAAATGGACAAGAATAAGATTGAAGCTATTATGAGTTGGCCGACGCCTACATCCCTGCATGATATTCGAAGTTTCCATGGTTTGACATCTTTTTATCGCAGGTTTATTAAGAATTTCAGCACCATCATTGCGCCTATAACTGAATGTTTGAAGGGTGGCAATTTCAAGTGGACGAATGAGGCGCAACAAAGCTTTGAACTTCTTAAAAGAAAGGTTACAGAAGCTCCAATATTGCAACCACCAGATTTCGACCAAGTTTTTGAAGTAGACTGCGATGCTTCAAATGTGGGGATCGGCGGTGTCCTTAGTCAAAATGGGAGACCCATTGCTTTCTTTAGTGAAATGTTGAATCATTCTCGGCGCAATTATTCTACTTATGAAAAGGAATTCTTTGCCATTGTCCGAACGTTGGATCATTGGCAACATTATCTCCTTCATAAGGAATTTGTCCTTTTTTCGGATCATGAAGCCTTGAAGTATTTGAATACGCAACAAAAATTGAAACCCCGTCATGCTAAATGGGTTGAGTTTCTACAAGCCTTCAACTTTCTTATCAAGCACAAATCGGGTGTTCTTAATCAGGTGGCGGATGCTCTTAGCCGACGACATACTCTCTTGTCTACTTTACAACTAAAGGTACTTGGATTTGAGGTAGTCAAAGACCTCTACAAAAATGATCCCTATTTTGGCCCGATTTGGGAAGAGTGCATAAAAGCTCCATTCAAACTCTTCTTGATTCACGATGGATTTCTCTTCAAAGGAAAATATCTATGTATTCCTGACTGTTCGCTACGACTTGCCATCATCAGTGAAGCACATAATGGAGGTTTGGCAGGACATTTTGGTAGGGACAAAACTCTTACACTTATTCGAGAGAATTTTTATTGGCCGCGAATGGATCGGGATATCAAAACATATATTGATAGGTGCCGAACTTGTCATATTGCCAAAAGTCATGGTCAGAATACGGGATTATACACTCCACTACCAGTGCCAGTAAGTCCTTGGGAAGATTTAAGCATGGATTTTGTGATTGGGTTACCACACACTCAGAGAAACAAAGATTCAATTATGGTGGTAGTTGATAGGTTCTCTAAAATGGCCCATTTCATTCCTTGCACCAAAACGTTGGATGCTACCCATGTAGCCGATCTTTATTTTAAGGAAATTGTAAGACTTCATGGAATTCCAAAAACCATCACTTCCGACCGAGATCCTAAATTTATGAGTCATTTTTGGCGCACCTTATGGCGAAAACTAGGAACACAACTCCAATTCAGTTCCTCGCACCATCCCCAAACCGACGGACAAACAGAAGTGGTGAACCGGAGCTTGGGAAATCTTCTTAGAAGTTTGGTTGGTAAAAATCCCCGCCAATGGGATGCAATTTTAGCTCAAGCCGAGTTTGCTTATAATCGGTCTTTCAGTCAAACGACAGGACGAAGTCCCTTTGAGGTTGTCTATGGAGTTAATCCCCTCACTCCATTGGATTTGGCCCCAATTCCAGCATCTCGTCATCTAAGCGGCGAAGGAGAAGAATATGCACAGTCCATCAAGCAATTGCATGAGCAAGTTAGGCAAGAAATTATTAAGCATAATGAGAAGTATCAAAAAAATGCGAACAAGCACAGAAAGCCACTAAGTTTCAAGGAGGGAGATTTGGTATGGATTCATCTAAGAAAAGAGCGTTTTCCCCGTGGTCAACATGGAAAGTTACAACCCAGAGCTGATGGTCCTTTTAGAATCGTAAAGAAGATTGGCAATAATGCCTATGAAATTGACTTGCCAAGTAAATATGGTGTTTCTACAACTTTTAATGTTGCTGACCTCTCTCCTTATGTTGGTGATGAATCTCCGTTTGATTCGAGGGCGAATCTTCTTCAACCAGGGGAGACTGACGCCAAAAACTCTTTGGATACCGAGCCGTCTTTAGTGCTCTTGCATGCCACTTGGGAAAATCCAACTTCCTTACTGATGATGCCTTGGGAAACATCCAACTCTTCAAATGTCGAGCCTTCTTAAATGCCACGCATGCCTTAACTCTTGACAAATGCCCCCTATAAAAAGAAAGCCTTTGTATTGTCGAAGGGGGGTTTTTTCTTTTGGATGCTAAAATATTGTAAGCTTTTAAGCTTTTTCTGAAGAATTATCTTCTATTTCTCCTCTAATATCTTCGGTGGATTCCGTCGAGTGTGAGTTGAGAGTGCGTTTGGTGTTCTCTCCTATTTCTCCTACGCTTTCCGTTGTCAAACATCATCATCGACTCCGGCACTACCGTAAACTACTTGGCTGCAGGCGTGCTCTCGAGATTACTGCTGGAGGTGTCGAGGGTGGTTAGCCTGCCCAAGGCTACTGATCCGCACAACCTTCTGCCGACGTGCTTCAGATTGACCGGCGATTCCGACTGGCAAAAGTTACCGTTTATCACGTTCAAGTTTGCCGGAGAGGCGTCGGTGAGGCTGAGCCCGAAGAGCACGTTCATGCTGGAAGCGAGTCAGGTGGTTTGCCTAGCGGCGAAGGATGCTCACACGCCGATATTTGGGAACGTGGCTCAGCAAAATTTATACGTTGGGTACGATCTCGATGTCAAGACAGTGTCTTTCGCTAGCACCGATTGCACCAAACTTTAGGTTTCATGTTTGCGCGCGGCGAATAAATGTTGTCTTTACTAAATTTAGTAAATATTGTTCCATTTTTTTCATGAGAATTTTTATATGGCTTAACGACACCAATTTTTGAAGTGTAGTATCACTCAACGACACTAATTTTTGAATCAGTTATTAACCAGTGTAGTATCACTTAATAACACCGATTTCAGAAACGGTGAAAAATCGATGTATTATCGTCACTTAACGATAATGTTTCAAAACCGATGTTATTGAAGCTAAAACTGCTGTAATAACAACTGTTCTTTTCATACTATTTGTAAATTGTGATCGATTAAGAGTATAAAATTGTTTTGATTTCCAATAGTACAAAATTGAATTAATATTATAAATTCATTAAGCAAATTACAAATACAAATTAAATGTTCCGATGTATTTAAACATCGATCGTCTCAATATTTATGAATAACCAAAAGTAAACCATATATAAATATTTTTCTTACAACATAAAAAACAAATAGAGATTGTAGAGATACACATGAAGTCAATATCCATATATTACATTCCTTATATCGGGACAGATCTATTCAAGTTATATATATGTGTATCAGGAAAAAAATATACAAATGCTTCTCTTCATCTAGTTGATTCTGTCTCTCCCGTATTGATTCCTCTTCACGACACTTTTATTTAGCAAGTAAACGACCCTCTGAGATGATCTTGAAAAATATTTGCTTCTTAATTCTTTTCTTTTAACTGTCAAGCAAAAATTGAAGTATCAAATAAGCAGTCATTCATATTTTTCAAACAAGCTATAACTATTTGTCTAGATAACAAGTTGGATAAGATTCTATTATATTTTATCAATATGCCAAATCAATCAAAGGTATATATATAAAAGATACCTGTTCAGGGATTAGCATCTCATCGGGTATACTAGCAAGTGGATATTTCTCCAATAATGAAATATTATTTTTCTCCTCAACCTCAATAGGCTCACCTTTAGCCTTCCACAAAGATTATAATTTACAACCAAACTTCTAAAGTCAGTTTGCTCTATAGAATTTGCTATATATTAGAAAAATGGAACCTGAATAAAAAATAATAAGTTAACAATGTAAATATAATGACATTGATTAAAAAATATATAAATAACTCAAAAGTAGAGGAATGATAGTGAAACATATTTCACAATTAGTAAAATATATGAAAAAGAGACATATTTCACAATTAGTGAAATATAATAGTTATGTACATAGTTGTTAGAATTATAAATTTCCCAATTAGTGATAGATTCAGATGAAAATAGTATGCTCATATACATTAATCAAAATTTGAAATACTAATAATGATTCAATTTGTAAGTGAATCAAAAAATTAACAAAATCCAAATTTATCATGGATAAGAAATGGAAGGGGAACTCACCGTATCTCTTTTCCATTTTTCATGAGCAAAGGACCAATTCTTTGAAGAATGACATACATTATTTTATCATACTCAGCAGCTGGCCAAATTTCTATTCCAAAAGCAGTACTGCATCCATTTTTAAGCATCTACTCATGAGTTTTCTGCTCAAATTATTGTGCCTAAGCTTTATGGTCAAAGTTGATAATTTTCTTTAAAGAAGAGATTTTTCTCCAAATCAAAGAGGTGCTTAGAAGATTAGCGAGGCAAAAATAAGGCAAAAGCAAACCTTATAGCGATCACTTTATCACGGATGGTGAACTTGTCGGACATGTCGGCGTTTCTACCGGTCACAATCCCATCGATGTAGGTCCCCCTGTCGCTGCCTTTCATGAACTTGAGTCTGTACGGATTCTCCACCTCCACCTCGTACAGGTTGCCCTGCTCCACGACCTTCGATTTCGACAGCTGCGACTCCTCCGTGGCGGAAGAGAAGGAGGAGGAAGGTGAAGCCCTAGGGGCAAGAATTGAGCGCTTCGAGAGTAAGGGCTTGTGAGAGATGCGATTGGGGAGACACTGGAGGGTGAATCGTCGGCTGGGATGCGGAGTGGAGAGGAAGAGGGAGGGGGAGGGGAGAGGAAGGGATTAGGTTTAGGTGGAAGAGTTGAAGTATTAAAATTTGTTGCTAAGTGTAAGTTGAAAAAATTAATTAGTTTTTGTTAATTAATACCACTTTTAACAGCATTTTTTGCCAAAACAGTTTCGTAGATTGGATAAAGAAGCGCTCATATACACCGGGTTTTAAAAAAACGCTGTTCAAATCAGTGTCTATTATCAAAAAAAGGGTGTTCATATACACTGGCTAAAAAAACCGATTTAAAATACTCAAAGACACCGAAAAATCCTTAAAATCGATGTTATTCTACTAGTGTCTATGAACATTTTTCTTATAGTGTGTAATTTTTCTTATTTTTTAATTAGAAGACTTAAATTTATTATATTAAATTTAAATGTTCTCATGTTTAAGCCCAGTCCACCCCTATTTCATGGATCCATCCATGGCTAGAAATATTGATTTAGTACAGGCAACCATATCAGTTTTTTGATCCTAACGGTCGCTTGTTGCCTGCGGTCAACGGTCGCTGCCCCGAACAACAACGCGACAGTACAAAGCAGCAGTCACTGCACCACCAAGTAACGACACGGCCGCGAAAGGCAGCGGCCGTGTAACCGTGCAATTATGCGGTCGCCTCGCGAGCGGCAGCGTCGCTAGCGTGGGTGGCTTCGCCATTTGAGCTTTTGGATTACATTGGAGTGCGGAGCGGTCAGCAGAGGGCTTGCTTGCTCGCTCTTGCTGTAGTCATGTCGAGTGCCCGCGGCAGCGAGTGCGGAGGGGAAGGAGGGAAAAAGTTCTGCCTTTTTTTAACCCGCCGTGTTTTTTAGCCTGCTGTGGTTTTTTTTTTTTTTTTTGTCTGGCCTACACCAACTCCTCCCTCTATTGTACAGAATTTATCTAACAAAACCTGTCAATATACTCATTGTAGACATCCCTCGTTCTCTCATTATGTTTCGATACATGAGCCTCTAATTTAGTTCTGTCAAACAATCTTTAACTTGATTATATTTGGCTAAACAAATTTAACAAACTCAAGGAAGGACGCAACATCATATGCGACTCCCATGACTCGGTCAAGTTTCTTTACCATACAATTTGAAGTTATATAAAATGTGCACTGCATTCCTTGATTTATTCCCAGCAACTCTATCTTTCTTGATGAAATCTTGATATATATTATGTTGCCATTCAAATTGATGAAAAAATGGAACCTAGCAGTTATTTTTCCAGCCGTTGCCAAGACCATTAACATTTACTAAGAGATGACCATTGCATTCCTAATGGACAGGTCAGATAAATGATAGTGCCACATTAGTTATGGAAGTACCTAGTAAGGAGATGTTTATGAATGAGACCAGTAGAAGACTATTTTCATAACGACTCTTGTTTAATTTGCCATAATATTTTGGTCCAGGCTTCTTTTACTCTCTTTGTTAAATTTATATACCACTAGTTCTGTACCTCAACTTCTTTGATCAATTTCATTGGTAATCTGACTTTTGGAAGAAAACAAATGGTTAATGACGAAATTCATACATAAACTATGAGTATCATTGCAAGTTCAGACATCAACTTTTTAAAGCTAGTTGGATTCTTGACTACGTAACACATTTGTATGCCACATTAACAGAACTCAAATCAGAATGACAATATAGTTGTATGTTACCCTTTCCAATCCGCCATTACTTTGTAAAGTAATCCTTTAGTTTCTAAAATCAAGATATAGAATTAGCTAGCATAACAATCGTACAAGGCAAGTGGAATCTTCACTAGACAACACATCTCGGTGCCATGTTAACACAATCAAACTAATAACTAATATTTGCATGTGAATATATTTGTACGTTACCATTTCTAATCCTCCGTCACCTTGTAAATTATAATCTTTTAGTTTCTAGAGTCGAGACATTGCTAGCTAGCATCCTTAATTAAGGACAGCTCCTCCTACTGAGTGCCAAGAGGCACTACGAGGTCACCAGGTTAGTGAATATCAGTTAGTTTATTATTTCTTTAGATTAGATATCATTTCACAGAATAATTTGACAACTGAATACTCCCATGGCATGATTTGCATTGATTCTTCTCCCAAACCATAAGCATCTAGCTTTATAATAAATAATACTGCGTGCATGTTTTGAGTGGAATGGTTTATTCCTCTTTCAGACTATAAATTCTTTTTTCAAAAAAAAATTGCCAAGTTATACTCAGTACATGTATTGTCTAGGGGGTTCAGTTGGGCCTCGTGAGGTGTATCATGTTTTGGGCGTACATAATCAATTTAATTGGTAACAACATTGTATCCATTCATCCATCCATGATCATTGCTATTTTTGTCACCCTAAACTTGTTTATTTCTCATGCTTGTTATCTTTAATTGGAAAAAGTGACATGATAATATATGTCTGTTATTATCTGTTTAATTTGTTAGTGGAAAAAATGTCATTAAACTATCAAACTAATTGACTGATTAGGGTGGTTCAACTCCTGAGGGTGTGGAGATACCGCGCTGTCTGTTTGATAAAGATATGCAAACAAGGATTAAATCTATGCCGAAGGAGGCTCAGCCTGCTATTTTTTCTGGTCCAGACCGTAAATGGCGATACTCATGGAGAGTAGACCCACGACCAGAAAACACTCATTTTAAGGTCCCAATATTTTGTATATGTGTATTCTGCATAATCTTGTTTTTAATTCATCTATTAAGACTATAAATCTTTGATGATATATATCTTGTGGGAAATTATCTTTTTGGATGAAGCAACTGAACCCAGAATCGATTATACCTGATGGATTTCCTGATTGGAAAGAAACAATGGATCTTTGGGGATCAAAAATGATAGCTACTATCGAGGTACTTCGTTATTAGTAATCTAGTATAAGTTTGTAGCTGTTTGGTTTGTCTTTTTGTTGCTACCCATTGCTACACCATGTTTGTATCTAAGAGTTTACTTGTCATAGGTTGTTGCTGAGATGGCTGCTATTGGATTTGGTTTGGACAAGGATGCATTTACTTCTTTAATGGACCATGTAATACTTTTTGTTTAGTTTTATATGCTGGCACTTCTACCAGGTTTCTTTCTCTATATCCTACACATTCTTCTATATTCTTGCATATACTTTCAACAAAATCATGTATCATCATCAAATTTTAGTTGTTCCAACTATTTTGAGGTTGGCTATGTAGTTCTTATCCGCTATGGGGCTCAATGCAAGTTTTTATCATTTCACCTTGTGACAATAGTGTTAAGATCCATTTCATATATAGGGTTTGTTCAGGCTTAATGCTACTCTCAACCTTTTTCATCCGAGCTTGGATAACAGTGGTGTTTTTAATAGTCCTTTTTGGCCATTCTACTGTTATGGAATCTTTGCAATTCCATAATTTTCAATTGATGGTTTTTCCAGTTGTTTATCATAATATATGTATTAATTCCTTATGACCTGAGTTTCATACCTATGTTAAAGGTGTTGGTGGAGAGAGCATCATATAATCAAATCTGAGTTTTGATGTTGACAAAGGTTTAAAATTAAATTGTATTGTGATCTAATGACTTGATTAAGTGCACATGTAACTTAATAGATGGTTAGTTTGAAAATTTTCAAAACCTCAAGATTAATATTCCAATGCACCTATGGCGCTTCATCTATGCACCTTTGATTAAGATGGTTAATCTAATATGGATTGAGCATTGCAATTGTTGCAATATGCTTAATAAGTAGGCTTCCTTAAAATAATTCTTGTAATGTATAGTAGGTGCAATATTCTTTATCAAATTTGCTCGTTTGAGTTTGGTTATTTTCTTTTATTTTTTCGGTATATTATGCAATTTATTTATGTGCTTTTCCATTTGAGAGGTTAAAACTTTCTCCAATGAAGTATTATGAACCACATCCGGCTGGGACTTGTTAACTGAGAAATACGGTTCCAATTTATATCAAGCACTTCTTCTGTTTGCACTATTATGCTATACAAGCCTTTTCCTAGATTATCTTTGCGGTAGCTACTCATCATATATATATATAATTAGATTCCTTTTCTTAATGTTAATTTCTTGTTTTTCGATCCCATGATAACTATAGGCACCTCATCTCCTTGCTCCGACTGGAAATGATCTACAACGACATGGCACTCTAGGCACTGTTTTTGCTGGATATCATTATGACCTGAATTTCCTAACAGTCCATGGGAGAAGCAGATTCCCAGGCCTAAACATATGGTTAAGAAATGGACATAAGATGGAAGTCAAGGTTCCTTTCGGTTGTCTCCTTATCCAAAATGGAAAGCAGGTGATTATTTTTACTTTATAATTAAACAAGTTGTTTAATTTGCACTTTCAGCTATATTAGGAAATGAATTTTCATAATGATAGTTTTGTTGGTTGATTGTAACTATCAGTCACTTTAACCATTTTCAAATTTATTTCATCCAAGTTATAATAACTTTATTCAATTAAATCGATTAAACATCCCTCCAAGGTTGATCGACCTGAGGATAAAAATCACCCAAATGTACATGACACTTAAGCTCATAATTAATGTATAAAAACATATCATATCGATCTCTACAGTTGAACACCACATCCATCCAATAATAAAGTGTAGTTGAATTTCATGCTGGCCTGAAACTACCAAGTATGAGAATGCTATTAGCCAACAATTTCCAGCAGGAATATAGCAGCAAAAGGACTGTAGTACGTATCTCATTGATTATAATTCCATGGATTAATGTAACATTGTGCTTGTATTATCCCAATTGGTGCTTTTACATGCAGCTAGAGTGGTTAACCGCAGGTGAGTGTTTGGCTGGAATGCACGAAGTTGTGGTAACTGATAGTACGCTAGAAGCTATTGAGTCAGCTCGACAACAATCCCGCAGCCTTTGGAGGGTTTCATCAACCGTAAGTACTCTCCATATGTTTGAGCTTCTTCTGCGTCTGGCTTAATTTGGTTGACCAATTTCTTAATCTATTTCTTGTTCCTTTAACCAGCTATTTGGGCACATCGCATCTGATGCCACATTGCAGCCAGTAGGCCATTTTGCTGATACACCCCTTGCGAGGAAGTATCCTCCCATCCGTGCAGAGGATTATGTTGAGCAAGAAGTCACTGTTATTATTCGCAAAGGCTAGAAGGGATGTCTCTATAAAAGCTATGAAGGTGACTTGTAGGCCGCAAATAACTTAGGTCGTATGGTGGAAGCATCTCAGCTTTTCTCACCTACCGTTGATCCCATCGAACTAAACATAATTACTTTTTCATGTTTATCTGGAGGCTTTAGAGAGATACCACTATGTTGGATTCGTTAACAACTTGCTGGTTGTTAGCTTTTGGTTTGGTTATGCTAAGATAAGAATGCACTGTTTTGTTTTAATAGCCAAGGTATCCATGTTTTACTGCCGGATTATTCTTGACAGATTATTCTCACCTACCGTTAACATCTTTCTTTTCAAGTTTATTTTATTTTTCCCCCTTACAGATTAGGATTCCTTGACAACAGATCAAATCTCATATAGCAAGGCTACAATTTACAACTAAGCTAATTTGGAACATTTTTGGTACTTCCAAGTTCTTTTTTTTTTCATAATAAGTTTCTCAAAGGTACGTGCATCAAAAATGAAAATTTGTAACCGAATTTCATTTCTCTTTTTTCGCGCACCTCTCTTTTTGCTAGATCTAAATACTTTTTTATGTTATATATGTTAATTTTTTGAAGCTTAATTTTTATAATTTAGACAACAAGACCGACATTTAGTTAGAGTTAATATAATCAAATTTGTAATATAATCAAATTTGTAATGTAATGTATTATAATTAATATTATATTATTACAATTTGGTGAACAAGTTTACACTATGCATGCAATCCAAATTACAAAGGTAATTATATTCTTTTATTTGGAGTTCATTATTTTTTATAAGGAATATAATTTATGTTATTATAAAATGATAAAAATATTCTTATAACTAATTTTAAGTAATTTTATTTTCCCTCTCAATTAAATCAGAATAAATTAAAATTCTGGGGTAATATATATATATATACACATACACGTGCAAGGGCGATTGTCTGGAAGGCGCCTTCCCGAGCATTTGAAGGCACCTTCCAAACAGTCACCCACGCGTGTCATGCACGGATAGATGTGCAGGCTAAAATCCTTATGTATGTGTGTGTGTGAACCAAATTGACAATGACAAGCAGGATACATATAAAATATTAGCATCAATAATAACCATTTGTAAAAATGGACACCCCACTACATCTCCTGCATATCTTTCAATTCCAAGAATGAACACATATATATTTTTTTAAACAAGATCAAATTAAACTAAACTAAATTTAATCGAATAGAACAAAACCAAACTAAACTAAATCAAATCAAATTTTACTGAAGCGAACAAAATTCACCTTCAAGTTTGAATAAAAAATAGAGTTTAAACTACCAAGTTTAGCCTCTTAAGGAAATTACAAGTTTAACTTGTCCAAAGAAATACATTAATATAACCACTAGTTTCCTTTTTTTCTCATTATATTCCTGGTCTTTAAAGTAAGACGAGTCATTACTGCAAAATAAATAATATCAATAAATAAAAAAGTTTAGCTCAATAAAATGTTCAATTTTGAAAAAAACATATAACACGTTTTGAAAGTAACATATAATTTCACTAAAAAAAATAGTCTAGCCAATCAATCCCTCACGTGGGTGTACATGTGACACAGTGTAAACTTTACCTAGTGTTGGATTTATCTCACATTTGATCTTTAAAAATGGGCTTTGGTTTGACATTAATTAGACAAACACTTCTTCCATTTTCATTCTTCTCGGCAATAATTTCTCTAAAGAGGGTTGATTTTACCAGAGCTTCAACTACATAATCTCTAAACTGCTTGTTTTTCAAATTTGCAGCTAATATAGCTTTGGTTTAATCTTATATTTGGATTTTGAATTCATTGCTTAAAACAAAAAATTCACCTACTGCAAGATTTTCAAAATCCCATTTATAACAATTAAAACTTTAAAAAATTGCATTAACAACCATGATATTTGATTATTAAAATCATATAGTTTAATTAGCTTGAGTATTTTCAACATGATCTAAAATTTGTTTTATTGTTGTGTGGTAATTATAACTAAATACACACCAAAAACTATATGGAGCAAAAAGAGACCCATTACACCCGCATATAGATGATTTGAATAAAGAATCAAGTACATAATACTTTATATGGGGCAAAACTCTTACATATTATCTTTACTTATTAACACTATTATTATTTCTTGCAAAATTACATGGAAAATGGAAAATTTGTGTCTAATTTTAAAATGAAATATGAAAATCTCCTGATAAAATTGATAGGTCATTATATGATTAAAACGAGATGCGATATTGTAGCAATAACATTGTAATAAAATTGTCACGATCTAATCAATTGGTCCCCGTGGGAACAGATATAAGAGAAACCATTTTACTAAAATTTTTAGATGAATAGTAATTATCAATTTAATTTTGGTTTTATTGATTTGAAACAAAAATTATAAAATAATGATATATCAATTAAAGATAAAATAAAACTACTTTCTTAGCAAAGTTTTTGTTGAAATAATAATGAGCTTATATTTTTGGGATGAACACAAAAAGACAATAAGATTTAAATACATAAAGGGTCGTCTCATACACGAAGTTTCCATTAATACAAGATTTTTGAGAAGTATCAGACCATATTAGATCTATTATACATAGTCTTACTTTACATTTTATAAGAGACTGTTTCCGCGACTCGAATTTGTAACCTAAAGATCATATGACAACAACTTATTTTAATTCAGCATCTTCGTTTCGTGTTCAACAATTTAATTCGCCTAACTTTCAATGCTAAATTTTCTTAATGTTTAGAATACGGGATAAAAATGTGGATATAGGAATCATTACTTAAAATTAGGCAAAGCCTTATTACCGTCTCCCACCTTCTATCGATTGATTCCTGAATTTCAGGAATAAATTTTTTTTATAATGCCAAAATTATCATGCCCTAATATAAGCCCTCACTCGACAAACCTCTTCACCGTCGCGACAATCCCTCTTCGCGATTCCTCCCTGTCGCCCGCCGGATCTCCTCCGTCAACCGCTGCCGCATCCTCCTCCGTTAGTCGGGTTCCTGCCTTTCGCGATTCCTCCCTGTCGCGGTTCCTCTCGCCGCGATTCCTACCTGTCGCCACCGACTTCTTGTCGCGATTCCTCCCTATCACCACCGGCTTCCTGCCGCCCGCCACCGCATCCTCCTCCATCAGCCGCAGCCCTCCGTCAGCCGCCGCATACCAGCGGTCGTGTACCGCCGACTTCCCGTTCTCGATGTTCTCATTCAGTCCGGACGAACTTATTTCGTCGCCACCAGCAGCAGCAATTTTCTCGTTGGTCACCACTACGGTAGACTCCGGCCGTCACCCGCAGCCCTCTGCTACCGTCTTCTCCGTCAAAGTCAGTGGGTTTATGTCTTCTCCGATGATACAAAATAGAGTATGATTCCTAGCTAGGAATATATGTGCAATGATAAATTACATTACAAATTAGAGCTTCTCCATCATAACTATATTTTTTTTAGCCCAGACAAATATAGTACAATAGAGTACACTTGGATTTCCTGTTAATATGTACAAATTAGAGTACAATAGAGTAGACAAATTAGAGTACACTTTGGTTTATGTCAGTATGATTTCTTATTTCCAAGGAGAAGATTATCTTGGATATAAAGTACACATTAGAGTATGATGCCTAGTAATATATGTACGCGCGATGATATAGTAATAAGTATTGGCAATTGCATCAGTTTGTATCAATTTGCGATGATACAGGACCAGAGGACCTCTATGTCCGCCTTGCTTCCTCCGATCTTGGTACGCTTCCATGCACGCACAACTTGGGTTAATTCACATGCCTTCAGCTTCTTCTATTAAAATGGTAAAGATGTTATTCTTACTCTGCTACCATTGAAATGGTGTTCATTTTCTTCTATGAAAAGATCTCGCACGGGCCGAATCAAAAGGTTCTCGAAAGAATACTTACATTGGCATTGCCATTGCGGTGCTTGCTGTGACAATTATCCTCCTGTCCTGTGCTGCCTTTGTTTGGAGAAAGAAGAGAATTAGCACGAGTATATATCTGCAACCCTTTTCCTTCTTGCGTATATGACTTCCTTCTTTTGATAGGAAAGCTTGTGTAGATAAACCTCGATTGAAGGGGCAAACACATTTGTAATTTCCCTTGTACTGACTGAGACTGATTAGGAGTATACTGTTGGGACCTTGACCAAATACTGCACATGCCATACAGACATCGATGAAGATGCCCAACCCACCTTTACCTGTCGTCCTAAGTCTAATTGCGCCCAATCAATGATGTAATTGAATATATCACTTAAAAACACCCAATAAAGACGGAATTAGCGACGAACACTAACATTCCGCCTCTAAGGCGTTAAATCCTAATATACTCCATTTTGGCGACAGATTATGGGCTCCGTCGCACTGAAAGAGCAACGGATGATTAACCATGTTGGAAACTTCCATTAGGAAAAGTATTTTGCTCTGATTAATAACGATAAAAGAGTCAATTATCCGTCGATATTTACGACAAAAAATTAATTTGTCTGTTACTGTTGCTGACCGAAAAAGTCATTTTGTTCCTTTTATTAGGGATGGATTATTAATAATCTATCGCTATTAACGGCTGCGTCGGGCATCTAAGTGATGGTAAGAATTCCGTCGCTATTTGCCTATAGCGACGGACTAGCGAAGGAATATATCTGTCGCTAAATGGTGTATTTTTAAAGTGTATAAACATTCCAATTAAAAAAAAAATGATGCTTTAGAAAAAGTTCATTCCTGATATTAACCACAATTAGGCCAAGTGAGCTTAAGAAGAAGAGTGAGTAGCCTAACAAGTTTCAGCATCTAGTATTAACATATTAATGCATAAATGATGAACTTTAAGAAGAACTTAAAGTTGTAATAAGAGAATATGATTCACTCTACTTCTTTAACCTTTTAAACAAGATTAAATTCATGCACATCTTTCTTGATTACTACTAAATCATTTGACTTACTTTTTGCTTTCTTTGACCTCTAATTTTGCAGGTACAGGATTCCTTTTGATATTATAGTTGGTTTTAGTCTTACATAGCGTTGCTCAGAGATCTCGACGTGCTATTTTTGGTTTGTAAGTAAGGGTTCGATATATCATTAAAATATTATGTTTTGATATATTGAATTTTTAGTATATCATTCAAACGTTATGGTTCGATATATTTTAGTATACGGTATATAAATTATCAATATTTTTTTTTCACCCTTAATCATCAAGTTAGTGAATATCAGTTAGTTTATTATTTATTTAGATTAGATATCATTTCACAGAATTAATTGGCAACTGAATGTTCCTATGGCATGATTTGCATTGATTCTTCTCCCAGACCATAGGCATCTAGTGTTTAAATAGTGTTTAAATTAATTTAATTTAATTTAATTTAGGAGGGACAAAAGAGAGAAGATAAGAAAATAAGGTTATGTTTGGTACCCTGTAATCAATCTTATAATGTAATCTGAATTACATTATGGCTACGTTTGGTAGGTTGTAATATAATCCAGCTTGTAATGTAATTAATTTTGTAATGTAATTCATATTACATTACTATGTTTGGAAATATATTGGATGTAATCTTTGATTACAAGGATGTTTACATTCTTTTGTTTGGTATCAATTAATTTTTATAAGGAAGGTAATTCATATAATTATAAAATGATAAAAATATCCTTTGTCGTCACCTGCGTCGGGCCGGCGGCGATCACCGGCGTCCGGCCGGCGACG
>JBAMIE010000063.1:203130-217830 GCA_037177295.1 Kaempferia parviflora
TGGTTTGTCTTTCCTTTTATTTAGTTAGGGTTTATTTGTATTCCGTTGTGCACTAACTATTGTAGGGAAGACATCAAAAAGGGGTGGATCCGACTATTCATCCCCCTCTAGCCGGGTGCATAGGTCCTAACATAATTGACAATAGATAATTAGATAAATAAATAAAAACTACAACTTATTTCTTATAAACTCAAAACTGCAAGTAACTTGATTGATACAAAATAATATAGACTTGCAACTAATGCACATGTTCAGAAAACTGAGATCCATTCATATAACAATTAACCATCTATCTAACGGTGTCACAAAAAATAAACCAACAAATTCAAATCACGTTTTAAATTTTGCAAGAAAATAATACAACTGATGTATAAAAAAAATGAGCTTTTACAACAGAAACACTACTGCAAATAATATGATGAAATTTGCAACCGAAATAAAAACAAATCAGATTGTAAACAATATGATGAAATCTACTGGTATAACAAGATGCAAAATTAATATATAGAAAATGAGCTTTTAACAACAATGAAGCGAGGACGTGACAAGGGTTAAGCTAGCTTCGTCGCAACGAGTGAGGGAGGCACGGGAAATTGTATATTCGGCGAGACAAGGGAGGTGCGAGGGAGGGCCTATGAAACACAGGGAGCTTCGGGCGCGACGAGGGAGGCTCGACAAGGGAGGGCCTGCCACGAGGACGATTACGAGATTCTGCAACAAGTGAGGGCGAGGAGATTCTGCAGGAGAGTGGAACCCTAGCTTTGACGGAGCCTGTGAGAGCTTGTCGCGGTGAAGGATCGAAGATGGCTGTGGCGAGGAGAATCGTGAGCGAGGGAGGCGAGCAAGATCGCAAGTTAGGACTTCAGGAGGATTTTACATGGCGAGAAGTTTTGTTTTTAGAAAAAAATGACGCGGACTTGCGAGAGGGCGGTCTACAAAAGTCCGTAATTTTTATTCCGCAGTAAAAACTGTATATATATATTTTTAAGAAACATTTTACGAATATTTCAGGATCTGGTTACCCAAATCACACCCTCTTATCTGTAATTGACCCGGTCTTCATGCTGCCATATATAGCATAAACGTCAAATTCACACCGTATCTCAAAGGATCGAGTTGGCTTCGTGCTCGTCGTCAAATTAAGACATATTGATGCAGAGGCCGCAATTTTTGCTCCCCGTCTCATCCTTCCCTCTCCCTTCCCGCGCCGCCTCCTTCCGGGACCGGAGAGGCACCGCGGGAGACTGCCTTCCCTAGCAACATCATGCCGGGGCAGAAGAAACGGCCCCGGACAATGCCAAAGATTACTGCGTACGTGATGGATTACTTCTTTATATTCCTCCTCCTCCTCTGTTTTCCGGTGGAGGCACAACCGGGAGCATCGACTGCCGGCGATTTCACCCCCGCTGACAACATTTTGATCGACTGCGGCGCTACCACGCCCGTCACCATGCCCGATGGCCGACAATTCCAGACGGACTCGCAGATGGCCCCTTTCCTGTCCGCCTCCGACGAGTTAAGAGCCTCGGACCCCGCCGCGCCGGTCCCCTCGCCACTCTACCTCTCGGCGCGCATTTTCCAGGAAGAAGCCACCTACAAATTCGCGCTCACTCGACCGGGCTGGCATTGGATCCGCCTCCACTTCTTCCCTCTTGATAACACCGATCTCGACCTCGGAAACGCCGTGTTTTCCGTCACCACCGACGATTTTGTTCTCCTTCACAGCTTCACGGCTGACGACCAGGAGGCGAAGTGGGCCCTCAAGGAGTTCCTGGTCAACGCCACCTCCCCGGAGCTCACCCTTCACTTCACCCCGCACCACAACTCTGTCGCCTACGTCAACGGCATCGAGGTCGTCTCCGCACCAGACGCGCTCCTCCCCGCCACGGTCAACGCGCTGGCGCCGGTGGGTGAGTTCGAGGCGCTCGCTGGTTCCGGCTTCCAGGTGGCGTACCGCGTCAACGTCGGAGGGCCAGTGATCACCTCCGTGAACGACACGCTCGGGCGGTTGTGGGAGGCGGATGCGGCTTTCATCCAGTCGAACGCCACGGCCAAGCACGTGGCTGTCGATGCCAGCATCATCAAGTTCCCCAAGGGGACCTCCCCGCTCATCGCGCCCAACGCCGTCTACGCAACCGCCGCCAAGATGGCCGACGCGCGCGTCGGAAGCCCCAACTTCAACGTGACGTGGAGCTTCGACGTCGACCCGGCCTTCAGCTACTTCGTCCGACTCCACTTCTGCGACATCATTAGCAAGACACTCAACGACCTCTACTTCAACGTCTACATCAACGATCTCACCGCCGTATCGGGGCTCGATCTCTCCACCCTCACCGGCGGTCTCGCGACGGCTCTCTACAAAGATTTCCTTCTCAACGAGACGACGGCGACGGATCGGATCACGGTCCAGGTCGGCCCGATGAGCGATAACTCAGGGCGGATCGATGCGCTGTTGAATGGGATAGAGATCATGAAGATGAACAACTCGGTCGGAAGCCTGGACGGTGAGTTCGGCGTCGACGGGTCGAAAGCGAAGCACATAGCTGACGGGTCGAACCAGCAGGTGGTGGTGGCGGTGGGATTCGCGATGATGTTCGGCGCGTTTGCAGGATTGGGGGCGATGGTAGTGAAATGGCATCGCCGGCCGCAGGACTGGCAGCGGCGGAACAGCTTCTCCTCGTGGCTGCTGCCGGTGCACACCGGCAACTCGACCTTCATGACGTCTAGCAAAGGAGGCAACGGGTCCAAGAGCGGGTACACCTCCTCCACGCTGGGTGTGGGGGCCGGCCGGTACATGTCCCTGGCGGAACTGCAGTCAGCGACCAAGAATTTCGACCAGAAGGCGGTGGTCGGCGTGGGAGGGTTTGGGAACGTATACATCGGCGAGCTGGAGGACGGGACGAAGGTGGCAGTGAAGCGGGGGAATCCACAGTCAGAACAGGGGATCAACGAGTTCCAAACGGAGATTCAGATTCTGTCCAAGCTTCGGCACCGACACCTGGTCTCGCTCATTGGACACTGCGACGAGGGGTCGGAGATGATCCTGGTGTACGAGTACATGGAGAACGGACCGCTCAGGGACCATATTTACGGGCACGACAAGCCGCCTCTGTCGTGGAAGCAGAGGTTGGAGATCTGCATCGGGTCGGCGCGGGGGCTGCACTACCTCCACACGGGCACAGCGCAGGGGATCATCCACCGCGACGTGAAGACCACTAACATCCTCCTGGACGAGAGCTTCGTAGCGAAGGTGTCGGACTTCGGGCTGTCGAAGGACGCGCCGGGAATGAACCAGACGCACGTGAGCACGGCCGTGAAGGGCAGCTTCGGCTACCTCGATCCGGAGTACTTCCGGTGCCAGCAGCTGACGAGCAAGTCCGACGTGTACTCCTTCGGGGTGGTGCTGCTGGAGGTGCTGTGCGCGCGGCCGGCGCTCAACCCGTCGCTGCCGAGGGAGCAGGTGAACCTGGCGGAATGGGCGATGCAGTGGAAGCGCAAGGGGCTGATCGAGAAGGTCATCGACCCCAACATCGCCGGTACGATCAACAAGGACTCGCTCAGCAAGTACGTGGAGGCCGCGGAGAAGTGCCTGGCGGAGCACGGGGTCGACCGGCCCTCCATGGGAGACGTGCTCTGGAACCTCGAATACGCCCTCCAGCTGCAGGAAGCCAACCCGCCGCAGCCGGCGCCGGACGGTGAAAACGGCGAAGAGTCTTCACAAAAACAATCACACAGCGAGGTGACAGCGGAGGAAACGCCGGCGGTGAGCCAACAGAGAGCGGAGGAGGACTCGAGCACGATGATGGCGAACGAGCTGTTCGCGCAGCTGGCGGCGAAAGGAAGGTGATGGGTGGGGTCCAGCGCGAGCGTGAGAATTGAAGGAAACTGATGTATTTAAAGTTAAATGGGGCCTTCGGTCAACGGGTGATTTAATTAGTTTATTATATCCGTATTAATGCTACTAATATTACAGTGAAAACTTTGTTATAATATAATATATGACCGACTAACTATTTCTTAATTAGTTCTTGTTTTTCCTCTATCTAGAGATCGAACGGTCGGAAGCGCAGCTCGCCTCCATCTACGGCTGCGCCTCGTGAATCAGTCAGGGACCCAAATAGCCATCGGCGCACTATAAGAGCCAAGGAAGTGGCCACGAGGCCGACCGCGGCGCGGTTGCCAATTGGGTGGCCTGCCCCTCCCAAATCCTCCTCTCTTCTTCTTCTTCTTCTTCTTCTTCTTCCCCGTTCGAACGACAAAAAAATCCCAAAAATATCAGAAAATTCCTAAAAAATTTGCAGTTATTATTCTTGATTTCGCGATCGTTATCCCCGTTTTATCAGTCAAAAAGTCCTACATCTAAGAGGAAGGTGGGTTGTCTTAGTCCTTGTTTAATAATCGCTAGGGTTTGCTGTATCAGCGAGAGGAAAGGGAGAAACAAAGCAGGAGGAGAAGAAAAAAATATATAGTTTTTACGAGATATGGCGCAGTCAACGGTTGAGCAGCAGGCGTCGGACGGGGAGGTCAACAACGGCGGAGGCAACCAGATTCCGTTGTCGTCGCTTTACGTGGGGGACCTCCATCCAAGCGTCACGGAACCGCAAATTTTTGAATTTTTTAGCCAGATCGGACCGGTTATTTCCGTGCGCCTCTGCCAAGACTCTGATACCCGACGGTCGCTCGGCTATGCCTATGTTAACTATAGCAACCCTGCGGATGGTGAGCGAAATCCTTCTCGTTTTATTCTAGTTAGTTTAGGAATTTTGAGTAAAAATCGACCTTTTGGGGGGTACTAGATTGCATGTTATGTTGGCTTTGGAAATTTGGATTGTTAGCTTCAACCTCCTCTTTGCGCCAGTTTCTAGTTTCTTCTTTTCTGGTTGTAATGCATTCGGATTTAAGCATTGTTTGTTTGGTTGCTCAGTTGGAATGAGGTTAATAAATGGAAATTACAATTTATGGTAGAATGCAACATTTCATGAATAATATCAATGATGTCTTTATTGAAAAAGGGTCATTGGTTTAATTTCAAAGGCTAAAATAGGGATGTTTAGTAGTTTACAAGCTTAATGAACTATCTTGATCTTAATGAAATATGAAATTCAGTAGGGATCTTATTTCTATAAAATTCAAATGAGAAAAATACTCCAGATTACTTCACGATCCTATGAAGAGGAACGAAGATAATCATTGTCTCATTGACAAAGTGCTTTAGACATCAGGATACACTATCGACTTGTGCTTTTAGATCTATCCCTCATTTCTAGTTTAACAAGTTTTAAACTTTATGTGTTTTAAAAGTTGTAACATTTTAATTAGGTTAGTTAGAGCAAGTTAGGTAATTTTAATTATTGTTTAGTAAACTTTCTTAGGGATAAATTATTTATTTACCATGTTTCTCTGTGTATCTTAGGAATTGATTGTTTGTCACTAAGTTTTGGTGTGAAATGGTTGGGGTTGAGGCATTTAAAAAGAAATCCTGATCTCTCATTTAATTATCTTTCAAATTAATTATATTGTGTGCTCTCATTGTTAGATTTGTTCATCATGATGCTACATCATCCCCATTTTCTGGACTTACAATATGTGTTTTCCATTGCCATTCGCCAAGAATTTTAAAAGTTCCTCCCTATTTCAACAAATCCATTATTTTCCATGTTAATTATATTATTCATTGTTGAAATTGATTGGCTAGTCACTAATCCCATGAGTTCAAGCTCTTAGCAAAGGATCTAATTAATCTTTATATAATGGACCTCCCTACTTGTCTATGCGGAACCAATGGATGTGGGGCCAACTAGTTTCAACATTCATCAATTTCTGTTTGAATTCTACATTTATTATATTCAGAACCCCGGTTTGGAGAGTTAGATATTATCGGATAATATGGTAGTGGGTCTATTGGCTTGGCTGTATGCTGCCAGTATGGTGGTAGTACCTCAGAGTGTTATTGTTTTTTAAGGTCACTGTGGCTCTGACTCATGTTTATGTTTGACTCCAGTTGAGTGGATTCTCTAATCACAAAGCTAAACCCTTCCTAAGTAATATTTTCATCCTGATTCTGCAATTATAACAATGCACTTGTGATGATAGTCTTTCTCATTATAGTTACCAATGCTATTTCTCTATTGTAATTGCGTGGTGGTTAATTTTTGACATTATTGACCTAGCTTGTAGAAATGCAAAACATCTTGTCCTTTATGCTCACAAGAAAGAATTATTTCTTTTTCTTGGCTTCTTGGTCCTTTTTGTTTGGAATTCTTGCTTTATAGAAATAAAGGTTTTTAGAATTTAGTTCTAATTAAAGTTATCACAAATGAGTTATAAGAAAAACTCTGGGTTGGTTTAATTGAACCAAACAGATGGGATTTAGATTTATTTGGTCAATTTTTAGGTTAGGTTGAATGCTTCTATTATGATGCTCTGTCAATGATGAATTTGACTCTTCTATTCAGGTTTGTTTCTGGATAAGAATTTTTCAAGTTATCACAAAGAAACTGTAAAATTGACTCTTGGTTGGTTTTATTGAACCAAATAGATTTTTTTAGATATTTTTGGTCAATTTTAGGTTAGGTTGATTGCTCCAGTTATACTTCATAATGCTTAAATTCATTAAAAGTGGTATTATTATGATACACCAATAATGGATCTGGCTCTTCTATTGTGGTTTTTCTGGATAAGAGCTTATGTTCTTGTTTTCCTCTGGTTCTCATTTGATTGACAGCTGCAATGGCTTTGGATGTGCTCAACTTCACACTTATTAACAACAAGCCTATTCGTATTATGTATTCAAATCGTGACCCTAGCATCCGAAAAAGTGGGTCTGCAAATGTTTTTATCAAGGTATTGAACTATTTGTTGAGTGTTATTGTGTTGGTTTATAGTAGCCTCCTTAGTCATTGTTAATTGTTTTCTTTTCAGAATCTTGACAAAGCAATAAACAACAAAGCACTACATGAGGTTTTTTCGTCATTTGGTAATATCCTGTCATGCAAAATCGTAACAGATACATTTGGGCAGTCAAAAGGCTATGGCTTTGTTCAATTTGATCGAGAAGAGGCTGCTCAAAGTGCAATTAGTAAACTGAATGGTGCACTTATGAATGACAAACCAGTTTATGTTGGACCGTTCGTCCGCAAGCAGGAAAGGGAAAACTCCGCAGACAATACAAGGTTTACCAATGTCTTTGTGAAAAATCTTTCAGAGTCAACTACAAAGGAGGACCTAGAAAATATTTTTGGAAAATATGGGAAAATCACCAGTGCAGTTGTTATGATTGAGGAGGATGGAAAATCAAAGTGCTTTGGGTTTGTTAATTTTGACGATCCAGATGCTGCTGCTCTAGCAGTTCAAGAACTCAATGGACAGCAATTTGATGATAAGGAATGGTATGTCGGAAAGGCGTTGAAAAAGTCTGAAAGGGATTCAGAACTTAGGGAAAAGATTGAGCAAACTGCTACGGAGACAATTGATAAGTATCATGGACTCAACTTATATTTGAAGAACTTAGATGATACTATTGGAGATGATAAGCTGAGAGAATTATTTTCTGGCTTTGGGACAATAACTTCCTGCAAGGTGTTTTTTCCCTCTACATTCACATTTTTTGTTTAATTTTCTTTTGGATGTGTTTATTTTACCAATTTGAGTGATAGGTTATGCGGGAGCCTAATGGTATGAGTAAAGGCTCTGGATTTGTTGCTTTCTCAGCTCCTGAAGAAGCATCTCGAGCTGTAAGATCTCATTTTTATGCCTTTTTTTCCCCCTTAAATGGTAAAGTGAACATATTTGTGTCTTCTTTTAGCTGGCAGAGATGAATGGAAAAATGGTTGGTGGGAAGCCACTTTATGTTGCAGTTGCACAACGCAAAGAAGAGAGAAAAGCTAGGTTGCAGGTATTCTATATGAACCATTTCTTAGGGTAACATTGAAGTCATTGAAGTTGATTCATTAGTCATAACATGCTTACTCTGTTTTAATCATTTTTCCTTCAACATATGTCTTTTCTCCAGTTTAGGAAACATATGGCAATTTGGGAGAATTTCTTCCTTAAATCACCTGAAAACATGACGCATTGTGGGCAACCTTTCTCATTCTTGAGTGATTATTTTTTGCCTATACTCTGTTTTATGGTTCCTTTGCCAAACAAGAGATATCATGTTTTAATTCTTGAGTTCAGAATGTTGTCCTGATATTCTTGGGACACATTATGTTACACGGTTGAAAATTAATTGATTTAGGTGATGTGTGGAAATTTGATTGAGTTTGGTATTAGTTAAAACAATCCCTTATATGCTTATTTGAATTTTTAGTCAGTCAAAACAATCCTTTTAAACCCTTTATTTAATGCTGAGGTACTATAATTAATTTAGCTGCACCTAACATAGTATTTCATTTTTTAAAACAATATTTTTTACTCCTGGTAATATTTGGGGGATCTCAAAACTGAGAAGGGAGGATCGTGTCACTGCAGATCAACATACTTGCTCCAAGTTCAGAATTGCTTCAGGAATATCTTCTTTTATTCTATCTATTTTTGTTGCTTTTGAGCAGACAATTATGCTAGTTTGTTAAGTTTTGCAAACAGTCATAATGATAATTAAGCTTTGGAGCTTCACGCTATAGTGGGAATCAGATTTCTTTTCCTTTTCTCTAGTTAAAACTTGTCTACTGTGCTGGCAAAGTATCCTTTCTATTGCTCCAGTGTTTTTTCTTTAGTCTTATTTTAGATCAAATAAAATATTGGTGCACATACACATATGTTGGTTGCTGTACATATTGTTTCAATAATTCCGGTCATTTTCCAGGCTCAGTTTTCACAAGTACGACCAGTAACTATGATGCCTAATGTTGGTCCACGTGTTCCCATCTACCCCCCTGGTGCTCCTGGTATGGGGCAACAAATATTTTATGGCCAAACGCCTCCTACGCTTGTTCCACCTCAGGTACCTATCTCATTGTTTTTTTTTTCTTTTTTTTTTTCTTGTGTGTTTTTTGTTTCTTTTATGCAGTGCATGAGCCTTGGAACCTATTTTTATGATAAAAATGAGAAATAAAAGGATACAAATTTTGTACAGAAATTTATTGGCTTTTTATGTTTATGTGATGTTTCATTTCTTGTATGCATGCACTTCATCATGAAAAGTTAATGAAGGTGATGCATCAAATACTAAATATAGTTATGTTTCTGCACTTGCTTTCTCAGAATCTTTTGGAATTCCAGAGACCTAAGTTTGCTTAATTTTAGTGTCAGGAATAGTTGCATTTTCTGTACAGTTAATTTTATTTCTTAGTCATCTGTGTCACCAAACTGTGTTAGTCCCACCTGGGGTATAGAATATATGGGATAAACACCTGGGACATAGAATATGTGGATCTTATCCCACTATTGCTCTTGTCCAAATTCATTTATTGTTTTTAGATTGAGGTTAAAGCTTTCCTTATGTTTTTCACAAATTCCATTTGTAAAATTCCCTTTGAATTTCAATGAAAGGAACTAGATAATAGATGTTCTTATTTTAATGGTCTTTTGTATTTGTTTATTTATCGCATTTATGTTAATTGTAAAGTTACATTTGGTCTTCCGACATTCTTAGATATTTTGTTTTGCTAAAATAAAACAGGTGTCAGGCCGTTTTTAGTCATTTCAGTTTTACCTTTTGATTTGCTTGCTTGTAGAAATTTGCAATGAGGTACAACTCCTAGAGTATAGGAAAAGAAACAAGTAACCAGTTTAGTAAGACCGAATAAGATGAATGACAAATTTATCTAGCATTATGTTGCTTGGATTTAAAAAATTTTACACATCACAATAGAAATCCATGGTGTTCGATTGGAGTTTTGTTGTCAGGTTATTAATGTCTGACATGGATACAAGAGTGATAAATGAAGAGTCAGGTCTCGAAAGTGCAAATTGTGTCAGAGTTGTACAATTACCTGTCTAAGGATAAATGAAGATTCATACCTTGAATGTGCAAATTGTGATAGCGTTGCATAGCTACATCACTACTGTTTTGAAGACTTCAAATAGTAAAGTTTCCGTGCTTGATCCTGCACAGGCTGTCATCCTCATTCTTGGATTATTTCAAAATTTTGGATTTTAATGATTGTAGGCCTACTTCATCCCGCAAATTAGTGATATTTATACTTTGCTGATGCTGAATTGATTTTGGTTACCTTTAGATACCGACACTTTTTTATGTCAAACTTTAATTGCTTAACATCGTTGCTAAGTTTCACAACCATTTCATCTATAGCCAGGATTTGGCTTTCAGCAACATCTTATTCCTGGAATGAGGCCAGGTGGGCCACCTATGCCAAATTTCTTCATGCCTGTAGTCCAACAAGGTCAGCAGGGGCATCGCCCAAGTGGTAGACGTAGTGGAGGACCAGTGCAACAAATGCAGCAACCAATGCCTTTGATCCAGCAACAGGTATTTACTTAATATTTTCTTGTAGTTCATTTATTTTCTTTTGTAATTTTAATGCATGCATATGGTATGTTTAGTCCTGTCAGAATTACTAGTTCAAAATTGGAACAAAAGAGATCAGAAGAATTTAAATTTTTTATTATGTTTATGTTGAGGCTTGGATGCTCCATCCCTATCAGTCCAACATAGACAAGTGTGGCAGTCTATTATATAAATTAAACCCTCATACTTTTAGAATTTGTTGTTAGCCAATCAACTTTAATATGGTGGTACATAAGCAGGAGTTCAAAGTTCAAATCCTTTCAATGTTTCAAAAAGGAACATCTGAGTCATGGATAAGCATAAAGGTGCATGTCGAAACTATGATGCACTTGCTCATTAGTCCCACACGGGCGATTGTAGTAGTATGGCCATTATATAAATTGAGACTAGTGGTTACCCCATCAACTTAAATAGTTTGAAATGATGTATCTTAAGTTATCAATCAAGTCAGTTATTTAGTTTAGTTGGCTATGATTTACGGAACTCATTTGTTAAACAAGCAACCCTAAACAAGCTAAGCACAGAAATATATTTGAAGGTTTTCTGATCACTTTGGATGCAACATGATTTGTTAACTTCCATGTTTGTCTGTGTTAGGTCTGAGATATTGGATCTAATACAAGTGTGTGCACCAAGATTTAAAATATCGACCCGTGCCGAGGTTTCGGTCTCAGATCGGAACGATATAGTTTCGGTATCGTATCGTGCCGATACAGTTTCGATATTTTTTTATTTATATATAACAATTATTAGATAAATATATTTATTTGGTATAATTTTAAAATAACTTGTATATTGATTTTATATAACTTTTCTATTATTAAATAATTAGAAAAAATACTTAAATATAATTTTTATTTAATAAAATTGATCTATCAATAACTGAAATTAAAATTGATACATCACAATATATTACCTTACTAATATTAAAAGGAGTGACGTGAATCATGTGGAAGCATTGGTTGTTCTGGTAATATTTTACATAGGTAACCTTCATAGTTATCAAAATTATATATATTAATGAAAAGATACTATTTTATATATAATAATTATATAAATTAATTAATTATTCATTTAATTAATTATTAATTTAAATAATATATATTTAAAATAGAAAAATAAATATTAGAATATCAATTAAATATTAAAACAGTAAAAAATATAAAATGATTAAAAAATATCAGAATATAAATTTGATTTATTAAAATTTTAATTTTTTTTTTTAAAATAGAATTTAAAAAAAAGGATTTTTTAGAATTTTTAAATAAACTTTAAAACATTAAAAATAATTTCAGAATATTATTTAATAAATTTTTTTTTTTTTTAATTTTAAATATATTTTTATATTTTATTGGAATAATTTAATTAGGGCTTATAAAATCCTCTTTAAAATACCACACTTGAGTGAGAATTGTTTTAATTATTTAAATAGGAATATTATTTTTGCACAGTGTGCATGCCCGCGACGCCCATGCACGCTCGCGACACGCGCGCACGCCGCCGACGGTGTTGGAGACTTCCGGCGGAGCTGGAAGCTTTGCGACGCCCGCGGCCGCGATGCCCTTCTTGCGCCGTAGCGGCCTTCGCGTCACGACGCCCGCGGTCGCGATGCCCCTCCCATGCTACTGTGGGTTCGCGACGCTAGTGCCAGTTCGTGCCGGTCGGCGGGTGGAACGAAATGTTTCGCCTCGATCGGCTCGGCATGAAATCTCAAACACTAGTGTGCACATTATTCTATCTATTCCATTTTCCTTGATTTTATTTGCTAATGTTTGGACTAGTGTTGCACTATGGTATTTGGACATTATCTGTCGATTTAAATCTCTTGTTATATTGATTAGTAAGGCCAAGAGTATAATTACAATTATAGAAGCACAACATCTTGTCTGACACACTACATGCATGCTCTTTTATTATCCTTACATTTTAATATATAATTTGCATGCTAAAAAGATATAATTAGGCTAGAGGAATTTTGACTGACTGAACTGACTCTTGCATTCCTAAAAAGATATCAAATATTTGCTTAGGTCAACATTTATGAAAAATAAAGAAGCCACATGATTTTTCTACAAATTTGAGTAATTACAAGTTTATTGACAATATTAATAAGCTGAATTAAATCTAGTATTTTATTATAATTTATATGAAACCTTTGTGAGATTTATTTTGAAATCTTTTTGGTCTAAAAGTTCCTTCATGGAAGCAAATTCTCAATGTTTAGTTGCTTAGGTGGGTTTGGCAAAGAACTGTTTCGTCTAGCTAGGTGATCCCTATTAGGTTGTTCTTTTAGAAGGTGGCCCAAGCTGGTCTAGTTTATTTGATATTTGAGTAATCATAATTCTCTTTGTTAGCCCTTTTGACAACCTCTTTACTTGAGTCTCCTATCCCATGGACACAATGACCACCTCCCCTTGCCTTTTTTTTTTTTGCCCCTGGGGGCACCTTAGTTTCCTAAGCATCTAAGGATCATGTCCCAACTTCTGTGAATTAACGGATGAATTTTCCTTAATGAGTAGTTGACCTAAGAATGCTGGGTTGATGGACCGCCCGCTATGATCGCTTATCGATTTACTCTGGCCAGTAGAAAACTTCCGTAGGGCCGGGATGATCCACCTAGGATTAGTCAGCGTAAGTTGGATACCTAGTCATTTTTAGTTTACATACCTTTTCCCCCTTGATGCTAGGCAGTGAACTGACCATCTTAGTGTCTGGACAGCTTGTTACATGCAAATAGTAGACGGAGAAGTCATCATTTTAAGAGAGTTGAGTGTGGTTGATTTGATGGAAAGCTGAATATAGGAACGTGCAGAGTCTAATTCGCACAAAAGTAGGTCCACAACAATAGCAATGTGTAGAACTAAATTCATACTGGTATCTACCTGTATTGTGTGTCGATACAAGTTGGCATCAATACAGCATATTGATACCTTGCTGAACTGGGAATAAAATTGGTACCAAAACCAAAATTCAAAAACTTCAAAACTTTGTTGTGTTGAAAATGTACTTCATTTCATTTGACCCTTCATGGTTTCTACTTGAAGTGGGTATTTATCTCTTGCGGACTCTGTTTTCTTCTGTTAGATGATACTCCTGTATAGCCTGACCTGTGTAATGCAAACTAATGTGATATATGGTGATTATTGTTGCATTTCGATAGCAGATGCTTCCAAGGGGTCGCGTCCAGCGCTATGCTCCTGGTCGCAACATGCCTGACGTTCCGATGCCTGGTATTGTTGGAGGGATGCTCTCTCCATATGATATGGGAGGTCTGGGATTCCGAGATGTTGGCTTGTCACAATCTATTCCCGTTGGGGCATTGGCTTCGGCACTTGCAAATGCTACTTTCGAGCAGCAAAGGATGGTATGCTCTCTTTATATAGATATATATATACTTTGTGCAGTTACTGTTTGTTAATTGTATATTATTTTTATATACTCATGCTGTGTGCCTGTTATTACGTAGTGTATATTATGCACTTTCAAGATGCACTTTCAAGATGTACCATGGAAAGTATATGTATTCATATTTTTGGAGTAAAATATTATACAATTTATCTGCACAAAATGGTTGAAAAAAAATGACACCAACATCGGTTTGGCAGGAAATAAAAAAAAAGAAGCCAAGAACCAATCTCTCAGCCACTTGGTCTCTGCATTTGCATTGACTGTGATCTTTTTCTTCTTGTTGAATTCATGAAGCAATCTCTAGCCTTAGCTTTCCAATCTTCAAATAATAGTATTTGCCATCAGATCTAATTAATGCACCAGTACAGTAGCAATTCTACAGACAATATTAGTAATACTTCTACAATTTCAATGGTGGACATTTTAGGAATTTTTTATAGTTACATAAAGACAACTATTCTCTTTCGAGATGTGTTTTGTTTATGTTTCACAATGTCTTGTTTTTCAATGTTTGTTCCAGTAGAGTCTGCAGTTGTACTTGTGTGCAAATTGAGCATTTCTTCTCAGCTGCAGGGGTGCTTGGTATAAATTCGGGAATGAAAATGGTAATAGGTTTTGATATAGGGGTTAATGGCAATGAGAATGATTGTTGGATTAATGACGCTTGGTATAGATACTGGAATGAATATTATTCCTATTAATATTGATTGATTTGGATTAAATTATGAAATGAGAATAAGTCAAAATTCTCATTATACCCCTATAAGTAAAAAAAATCACACAAATCATGGACGAAGAGGGGTAGACAAGAAGGGAGGAGA
>JBAMIE010000063.1:217930-231193 GCA_037177295.1 Kaempferia parviflora
GAAGTTATAAATCGGGATATAGAAGATTATTATATGAGATTTTAAGGTTGAAATTTGATATATTTGAGTATATATATTTTTATATTTTAATCATTTATACTAATTAGAATTCATCTATGATTTATTTTCTTCATGTAATTTAGGAATAAATTGAGAGGAGGAAGGAATCGTCAGTTTTTTTTCTCCTATGGATAAGCTTCTTTTGCGTGTTCGAATTGAATTCTTTCAGTCAGTCGGATTGCTATTATCGGATTGACCGTTGTCGAGCTGCTTAATTAGAAGTCAAGCTCAGCTACGAGTCCAGCTGATTAGACCCGAACTCGATGATGAGTCAGACTGGCCGGATCTGAGTATGAATTACTTTAATTTTTTAATCAGGAACGTTCCAGAGATCGACACATGGCGCCTGGTTACGTCTATCTATATATGCGATAAAAAAAGCAAAAGCAAACCAAACTGAATCACCACCAACCCAACCAGGCCATGCCTGACAACAGCAGAGATAGAGATTGAATAGGAAATCAAAACCTAACCCTGCTCGAAGAATAATATTTATTTTTTCTTAAAAAAAAAAGTAAAGGATAAACAAAACACAAAGACAGAAGCTTCTGCATATAACATCGTAAAACGCACCGCTCGCTTTGCCACAAACAACGATAAGGCTGGTAAAGCCTCATGAACGTAGCACAAGTGACTAAACACGCTTATGTATCGTCGCTACTTCCTAAAAAGTAAAAGAACATACTACTGTTCTATCGCTAAGCCCATTTTCCAGTGACGTTTGTGCAAGTGCTTCTCGAATCTCTTTGAACAGAACAGAACAGAACAGAACAGAACAGAACTGAACTGAGAGGCAAAGCCAAAGCGAGAGACAACGGTCCAGTTTGAAAAGAAATAAATAACAGTAGCTACTAATAATAATAATGGAACACTCGAAGAGTGCAACGCAATAGTAGTTCTAGCAAGCCAATAAATTGAAGGGGCCGCTAACTGCAGGGAACATACGAAGTCCACTTCTCGTCTCACTCTCTGGCTAGCTGTTGCAAATACGTGGTAGCTCCCCACGGCGTTTCAAAGAAAACGACAAACTACTCAACATAAATCCGCGTGGGCACAGGGAGAGTATCAATCTTTGCGTACGTTCAGAGACTCGACCAAGAAAAAACAAGTAACAAGATACAACAACAACTACTTAATCAAGGTGATGAAAGCTTCTACGTACATAAATCTTTTCTCAATTCCTTTTACTAGGCTAGATTCCGCTATGAGTCCTAGCTAGTTAATTCAGATCTTACTGAATTTTGCCGTTAAATTGAACGAGCTCTCTTCCTCAGTAGATGAACCATTAATGTCTCTGTGCCCATCTTTAACTATTATCGTCTCTAGGTGAAGTCATTGACAGTGCATGTAATAGATCTATCCTATTCCTGGCCACGGCTAACAGCAAGATCTGTCGGCTTTATAATAAAGTAACACGGATACAAAAAGTAATTGCGATGGAAGAAGTGAACCCACCGAGCAGGGAGCTAGTGTCAGCGTAAGCAGTCGATCAGTACCTTCATTTACTACTTACTCTCCACTACTTGGAGCTGCCTTACACAATTCCATGGCATATTGGCAGCTCATACGTGTAAATATAATGAAACTATTTTTACCAAATCGGGCACCTATCGATATGGATGCTTGTTAAATAGTGTTACGAGAGCCGACACCACATTAAATAGGACGTGATAGGGCTCTGAGTCGATCGGCGTTATTATATATATAAGACGTACGCAGGCGTTGCCATAGCTTAATTAATTCTTTCTCTATTAATCCTCCGCTAGCTAGCAAGCTGGATTCCCCTCACGAATACTTGAATAGTGTTACGTCAGCTGTCTGATCTTGCAGGGGCAGGTCGGCGTTGTTATACGCATGCAGTAGGCGCGCGGAGAACAAACAAAAGACGACGCGCGTTCGGCAGAGAAGATGTTGGCTTGCATCGCGTGCGCGAACCAGGAAGCTGACGATGGCGCAGAGGACAGGGCGCGTGCGGCGACCACTACTCCGAGCAACAAAGAAGCCGTCAAAAGCCTCACTTCACAGGTCAGTCGTCAGAACATGCAGCTGAAGTGATCATACTTTTTCGCATTCAGTAAATTAACGTATATATATAGATCATTCGATGTATTAAGCCTTAGATAATAGTCCTAGCTGAAGTGATACTTTAGGCATTTGCTCGATTGACAATTTAATTTACTGCACAATATTGAAGAGGTCCGTATGCATTTTGCATATATAGATAAGATGGTAGAAAATTGAGGTCATAATTAAACAGTTGGGTTGAGAGAAGGGATGCGTGTTAATCAGTGCGCGCGGATCCCTAGCTAGTTTGGTGGGCAAGCAAAGCATGAAGTTCGAGAAGGGTTAACTCTTTATTTAATTCTTGAAAGAAAGAGCCTGGCGGAAAGGAAACCTTTGAGTGCGACGAGGAAATAGGCGCCACGACGATGATTAATTCTCCCACTCTGACCTTTAATTTCACTTCTGGCGTCAGAGATACAAAACATATACGATGCTTGAGTAGGAAGTAAGAATCAGTATGCTTGCACTAGAAAAAGCAGAGGCGGAACGGGATTAACGCTATTTGATTAGCCTGCTTGTCGCGCTGGATAAATTAACGCCACCTTTTACATTTTGCTGCAGTTGTAAGAAAGAAGCAAAGAATAGTAGTGTTGGTGCAGGAAATGAAGTCGCATTAAATGGAGTAATTTTTTTTTCTTATTCTTCTTGTTGCCATTTCGCACGAGAGAAGGAAATGATTATGAAGAATAATTTTTTCGGTTCATAAGGAGGAAAAGGGCAAATAAGTACGCAACTTTCAGCAAATTATCCGGCCCTTTTACGATCAGTGGCTATAGCAAGTCCCAACTTCCCTCTCCGGACATTTAGCCACAAACATATATGAGAAGTTACCAGCAAGAACCCTCTGCATCTAGATTTTCTGTTGATCTTAGACAACTTCTCTGCTAAAGTAATTTCTTGAAGTAATTTTAATTTCCTAAAGCGATCACTTGTGCACACACCTGGCGATCGTGTGTTCTCGATTCTAATTCATGGCAAGTCATGAGCCACCAATCTTCTTCTTCTTCTTCTTCCTACTGTTTGTCGAATCATAAAGCTAAATAGATCAATATATTGTCAGTAAGTTGATTTGAACTACGCAGATAAAGGACATGGTTCTGAGGTTTTCCAAAGGAGGTGGAAGCACCTCATCCTCTTCTTCGTCACTCAGGAGCAGGAGCAGGAGCTTCCGCCACCACCATAGCCAAAGGCAGCAGCACGGCGCCTATACTTACGAAGACGCCGTCAATTACAGCAACCAGAAAGAGGATCAGCAGCGGGGGTGCGGAGGGAAGTGGACTGTGGGCATGGAGGATGATGATATAGTGGTGGAGGAGGACGTTGAACCAAAGGAGTGGATGGCCCAGGTGGAGCCCGGCGTTCATATCACCTTCGTCTCTCTCCCTGGAGGAACCGGCAACGAACTCAAGCGCATTCGGTTCAGGTCTTATTCTTACCATCTGTTTGTTTCTGGCCCCGATCGACCCAAATCATCGAGTTAATTTTGTAATTTCTTCTTAGCCGGGAGATGTTTAACAAGTGGCAAGCACAGAGATGGTGGGGTGAGAACTACGATAGGATCATGGAGCTTTACAATGTGCAGCTCTATAACCGCCAGGCGCTCCAGACTCCAGCCAGATCGGACGATGGCGAGGTCAGTCAGTCAATCATGTTAGAACCACATGCAGCATCGATGACAGATACTTCATATATATAGATTATTATGTATTCAGGGTGAATCGATGTGGTCGAAGGTGGGATTAACAAAGGAAAGCCCCATCGCTCCGGCGCCACCCGCCATAGAGCCGATTATCGCCAGATCAGAGTCTCACAAGCCACCGCTACCTGCAGCCTTAGCCACGTCCCACGTCCTTCCTCATCGCCTTCATTCACCTGCCGCTGCCGCTACTACCACAGAAGGAGCCTCCGGTGTCAAGACCGAAGCCGTCGCCGCTTCGGTGGATGCGTCGAGGACCACCATCTCGTCCAGAGACGAGGCGTCCGTCTCCGCCAGCAACGCCAGCGACCTTGAGATAACAGAGTGGGTGGAGCAAGATGAGGCCGGTGTTTATATCACCATCCGCGAGAATGGCGACGGCACCAGGGAGCTCCGTCGCGTGCGATTCAGGTTTTTTTAGTTTAACACATGGAGTTTCTTCTACATCGTAGTGCATTCATTCATTCACTTTCATTCCGTTACTAATGAGAGCCACGATTTGATGGTGTCTGCCGTGCAGTCGCGACAAGTTCGGGGAGGTGCACGCTAAGCTGTGGTGGGAGGCAAACAGAGAGAGGGTCCAAGCTCAATATCTGTAGACCGCGACAGCAAAACAAGTCTCCTACGCACTCCAACAGCAGTGATTTAATTTAGAACAGAAAAGCAAAACCAGGAAACTGCCGTATTAAAATGTCAAAGTGGAATGTTCTCCTAACGAATTCGACCCCCTTTTTTGTTTCTTGAATTCAACGTCAGATGAATTTGGTTTAACGATCGGCATAAATAATGCTGGTCCGACGACGCCCGTTAGGAAAAACACTTGGACTGTGGGAGTGTCGTGACTCCAACTCAGAAACTAAGTCCAAAAGGGAAAACAGCCTGGTAGTTCCACTTATATGGAATTGACATAATGACATTCTCCCAAATCTGTAGCCCCTTTCACTAACCGTTACATTTGTGCTGAATTGAAGCTAACATTAGCCTTGTGGCATCAAATAAAGGGATACAAAAATAATCATAGGCGATGTCCGGCAAGCCATCCAAAGTATTTGACGCTGGACGAGTAAAATGACAAGGCAGAACACTGAAATCAGATTTATTTTTTTTTAAATTAGCTTTATGATAAACAGAGTGGGGTTTTATCAGCATTGTTTTTTGGTATTAGTACGACTGCTCCATTGGGAGCACTAATACATTAACCCACTTACGTTCTCGTTTTTCCAGATTATGAAGCCTATAGTTACAAACTTAAGGAAAGAATTATAGTTTTACTTATTGTACATAAATAAAATTATATCTCCACAGACTTCATACAGATCTTTTGGAAAACGACTGCTGTGACTCTATTACCTTGCTATAGTGCAAACTTAACCAGCACATAGCACATATGTAGGCCACGACAAGGCAAAACCGCCTGAGTTTCACCATAATATTAGCATTCGGACTGGTCCAATTTCTAACAATTGTTCGAGCTATGTTTTGGAATATTCTGACTAGGACGAGAACAAACAAGGAGCCCAGCATGCCCAAGATAACTCCTGCTGCTGAATGCAATATATGACGTCCAGAAAACTCCTTGAGGTATAAATTTTTGGATCTGTTTAAGATATTGATGAGCATCAAACGCTAATATAGTAAAGAAAGTACAACGATTCAACTTAAAGTTGCAGCATCAATTTATCTTATCAAAATCATAGTCAAAGAAAGCAAACCATGTAGATAATCTAGTACAAGAAATACAAAAAAATTAACAATGAAAAAAATGTATCTGTAATTATATACAGCCTAACCTTGCCTACCATTGGGAGACCTATACTTTAGCCCTCTGATACTCAAGAATTTATCTAACTCTCATATATTTTGAACATTTATAAAAAATATAGAAAGATGAAGCAACACCTAGATCATACTATAACATAATCACAACCCCAGTCCAAGTAACATAGCTTTAGCCATATGATTAGCTATAGTCCTTCAATATGCACTATATGCTGAATTTAAAGATAAATTATCACAAGTATGCATACATCGTGATATCGAAATAATATGGAACACAAATAGAAAAACCAAGTATGTTTACAGATTGTATTCAAAATGATCAAAACCATATAACATACATGCATTTATGAGCAAATGCAACTTCCATACTAATTCTTATCATGTTTAATGCTCTTTCATTCAATTAGAATTATTTTATTGTTGAGTTGGCACACTATCCATAGTTTGAGGGCAACGGTGGATCTAGCAGTGACACCAAACCCTAGGGTTTCTTGGCCAATAGCATTTACCCACCCAGTTCTCTAAGTCAGTTCCTTTTGTTCATCCATGTTAATAGTTTGTGTTGTTTAGGCACTGTTTACATCACGCAAAGGAAAGGACGTGAAAAAGAATTCACATTTCTCCAATAAAATAATTCAGTCAATAGCTCCTTCACAGCACTGTGGACTCCTCGACCATTCCAGAACATAGTCTCTCATCGACCTCCTCCCCATCAGTCCCTCTGACCACACTGCAAACACATCCACACTTGCTCACGAATATGAATGCCCTAACCATAATCCAAGGCCCATCTGACACCAAACTGAGAACATTCACTTCCAATCTCAGCTGGCACTCCCTGACAACCATGCTCCAGTGAAGTATCATGGCCGCCTCCAATCTCACCCTCATCGTGGTTCTGACAATTCAGGTTCATGGCAAGGTTGGTGACCAAACATTGAACCTTAATTTGGGCTCAAGGTAGTCGAGCACTGTCAACTGGGAGAGAAGGTGATGGATAGCTAAAAGAGATGTTTCATCAAGGTTCTATGCCAAGATAAAAAAAAAGACTATAGACGATTCAGAAGGGAAAAGACAACATTCCCCACATTTTCTGCTGTAAAAGTCTGTTTCCAGAATATTTTAGGGTGGAATTTTTTTGTGAAAAAAAAACTTTCCACAGAAAGGAGTTTGGATTCCTTCCAAATTTCCGAGGATAGGAAGATGAATATGCCTCAACTTCTATGCCTTTCCATGAAATTCTTTCATTCCACAAGAGCAAAGATGGCCTTAAAGTGCTAAGAGCTTTAAACATCAAGAGCTATGCACTTGTTCAAGTATAATTCTTATGTTTTAACATATAGAACAAAATCAAGCTTTATTCCTTTCATTAAAGAATAAAGTTCTTTTAGAATCGGTTTACTTTGGGGGAGGGAGGTTGGAAGGGAAGGAGATAAAGGAGGAAAGGAAGGAGGGAAATATGGTGGAAGAGGAAGGGAAGTTGTTTGCTTGAATGATGAAAAGGGAAAGGTGGAGGGAGGTGGAAGTAGATAAAAAACAAAATACCCCTCATGTGAGCGCTTTGCCTCTTCAAACTATCCTACCATCAACAAAGCTAACGCAAACTGCCATCAATGAGGATTCAGCCATGCGACACTATGGCACGCATCAAAGCAATACCCAATCCAACATGCATCATGGTGAGCTTGCAGGAGAAGTTGGAGAAGAATGTGAGGACGATGACCTAACTAGCACATATCATGACCATGAAGAAGAGGAAAAGTGTCATCATAGCAAGGAATAGATCTTTCAAACTTGGGTGCCTAATAAGACGGAAATTGTTGTCACCTAGATAAATGAATCTCCTAGAATTTATGCTTGAGGAGACGAAGACATGATTAAGGATGTAGTTGTCATTTAGGTAATGTCTAATTGAATTCGTGTGCCTAAGAAGATTTAAGGTGCTCAAGTGGACCGTCATCTAGATTCATGCCTCCGGTCCTTGCTCAGATTTTGGATAATGACAATTGAAATACTATATCAACCTCCCAAGAAATGTAATAGGAGCCAGGAAAAGAAAGGATCTAACACATATTACAAAGAAATAATCTCAGGAAGCAGCATTTTATGTTAAAAGAGGTAGACACTTGGGTTTTAGTTCTGATGTTGTATTTAAACACATTGATGCAAAGTAGAAGAGGTTGCACCTGATCACAAATGCAGAAAAAACTTAGTATTGAGGAACTTACAGAATAAAAAATCTCCTGAACATCTCTGTAATCGTAGGTTCTTTTGCTTGGCAATGAAAGAGATCGTCTGGCATAATGTCAGCTTTTTTACTACCTGGTACATACCTACAACTGTATGTTTCATTTACCTACGGAAAGCATAGCATATTAAAAAGGGCAAAAGATATTTGTAAGGAGGGGGAAAAATAAATTTTCTAAGAGGAAAAAAAAAACAGATAAACATCTGCATCAAGCATATTATAGATCACTTGCCATATGATGAGTGAATTTAGCTACAAACTAAGGGTTCTCTCAAGGTCCTAAACCCTCAACTAAGGGGGTCCTTCCTCTAAACCTTAGAAAAAGGTTTTTGCTTCAGAACACAAACCAGATCCTTTACCTTGAATTTCATTTTAGTTTTCCAGGCTGTCTCAAAACCAGGGCGGCATTCCTCAGGGAGAGCTTCTTTGGGGACCTCTGCCACTGCATGAAATATTTGGCTAGTAAAATATTCTTTGTACTCTACCTGCATGCATAAGTCTTTTCATTCTATTAGCCATAGTTTGAAGTAATTGATTAGTCTGATTTAAATAGATTATCGATCACCTCAAAAATAGCGGACCAATAGTAATCATAATGACAGGGTAATCTTGTGCTCTTCTCTGAAGGATAGAGCACTCGCTTCGCTTTATAATTCAATATTCCAAGTTCGCATGTCTTGGATGTTCTAACATCTACACCTAGAAGATATCAAAGCATAACAGGTCAATGTCAATGCATATTGAAGCTAGAAATTAGCAGTTTGAAAGGATAACAAACAGATTCATCATGTGCATTGAGCTTGTTAGAACCTCTAAGGTAAAGTTGTCACAACAATAAAAAAAAAAGTTCACCAGCTTGAAAACATACCAAATAAATATTATAGATGGAATGTAAAGGGACAGAGGAAACAACATGATAAGTATATATTGCATACGACCCATGTTAACAACTAAAGTAATTCCAATGTATAATAGAGAGAAAAAAAAAAACCATTATCCAACACATGAAGCGACGTGAACTCATAGTCATAAGATCGAATCAGCAGGTATACAAGAACAGATTAATTAAATGTGAAATTTGCAAACTACGCTAGGTCAACTTGGTCACCATTTCGGTTAGGGAAACGATACATGAAAGAAATTATGCTTGATAATGAAGAATATTGTGAACAAGCATAAAGAAGCTCACCACTAGAAACAATTCTACAAGCCGAGGGTAGCGAGACCAGGGAAGAAACCGAGAGTTGCTCAATGACCAAACCGACGAGTCCCGCCAGAAAGGAGAACAGAAAGGGGGCGGCGAGGGGGAGAATGAGATTCCGAAGGAAAAATACGCGAGGTACTCTTCCTCCCACACCTCCACTCGTTTCTTTGCCGCTTCCGCTTCCGGTGCCGCCGGAGGGTTCTGGCGGATCCATAAGAGACAAAAGCTAGTCGAAATCCATGGCTTTCGAGTTCAGATAGCCTGAGATGGGCCGACGTGATGATCCCTCGCCGATCGATGCGCCTGGGCGAATCGCGACGACGAAAGGGAACGGGATCGATGGCACTTCGAAGTTGGGAGTCAGATTTGGCAGTGGAAAGGAAGGGAAAGGAGATGCTTTTTTGCTCAACAAAAAAAAACAAAGGAAAAAATCGTGAAAATAAAAATTATATTTCGGCGCCGCCACCTCGAACCGTTTCAATACATATTTTACCGTCAACGTTTCAATTAAATCGAACAATAATAAAATTTATAAAAAAAATCATCATTCAACAATGTTTTAAAAAACGTTATTTGTAAAGGAATACTTAGAAAATAAAATTATATATTAATGGTCCGTACATAGGCCCGTGAGTTTTCCGTTTAAAGAAGCGTGTAAGTGAGCGGTGGTCCGTGGGAGTTCAAATTTCCTTTCGATTCGGCTGTCCAATTACTCCATCTAACTTTATCCTGCTCCAGCGCTCTGCCTTGCCGCCCAAGAAAAGAAACGAAAAACTGGCATAATTACCGCGGCTATTTAATTAATCTATTCGTTGACCAAGGAAAAGGAAACTTCTCGCCAGTTCAACCAAATTCCTAACGTGTACTCGCTGCCGTCGATACGTTCCGATAAGCAAGGAAACTGCCACGTCCCTCTCGCGCACCGAACCTGATCTCGCTCTTCACGAATCTCTTGTGGATTCGACGGCTTAGATTTGTCCTCGAACCGGCTCGAACTCTCCCTCTCCCTCTCGTGGCTGCTATAATATCACCGTCGCTTACTCTTTATCGTTCCACAATTAAATTCGATTTTTGTCTACCTTCTCGCTCTGCTTTGCTGATGACGATGGGCTCTCGGATGGCCGGATCGGCGCTGTTCCGACACCTCGGCCCTCGCCTCTTCTCCGCCGCCTCTGCATCCCGCGCCTCCGCTTCTGTGGAACCGTCGTACGCGCTGCTCCAGTCCTCCTCGCGTTCCCCCTCCCCGGTGCTTTTGCGCCTCTTCCCTGTCCGGATGGCCAGCACTTCGGCGTCTCCGGCGCTCGGAGGCGAGGCGCAGAAGGAGGATGAGGCGAAGTCTGCTGCCGCCGTCCATTCTAGCGAAGGCAAACATGTTACGAGTTATTGGGGCATCGAGCGGTACAAGATCACCAAGGAGGACGGCACTCCTTGGAGGTGGACTTGCTTCACGGTAAGCGACTCAATTCTAGTAATCGATCGCATCGCTAAATCTCTTGCCCTAATTGGGCATGGTAAATTTCTCAGCCATGGGACGCGTACAAGTCCGATACCTCGATCGATCTGAATAAACACCACATTCCCACCACCTTCCTCGACAAGATCGCCTACTGGACTGTCAAAATCCTGCGATTCCCCACCGATATCTTCTTCCAGGTGCGTCCTCTTAATTTTCCTCCGGAGTCCGGTGTAGTTTCTTCCTCTCCTAGGATTTCGGAGATTTCTTTACGGTGTAGGTTTTTGTATTACTCGTCGCTTGATAGACAGCATCTGTGTGTTATAGCGTTGTACTAAACTCTGAAGTTGCTCCAAATCTGAAACAGAGGAGGTACGGATGCCGCGCGATGATGTTGGAGACGGTGGCGGCGGTCCCTGGGATGGTGGGCGGCATGTTTCTCCACTTGCGGTCGCTTCGCCGGTTCGAGCACAGCGGCGGTTGGATCCGCGCGCTGCTGGAGGAGGCGGAGAATGAGCGGATGCATTTGATGACCTTCATGGAAGTGGCGCAGCCGCGGTGGTACGAACGGGCCCTGGTTCTTGCGGTGCAGGGCGTCTTCTTCAACGCCTACTTCCTGGGCTACCTGGTATCGCCCAAGTTCGCCCACCGTGTGGTTGGTTACCTGGAGGAGGAGGCCATCCACTCCTACACAGAGTACCTCAAGGACCTGGAGGCGGGCAAGATCGAGAACGTCCCCGCCCCTGCCATTGCCATCGACTATTGGTGCCTCCCGCCCGACGCCACGCTCAAGGACGTCGTCACTGTCGTCCGCGCCGATGAGGCTCACCACCGCGATGTCAACCACTTCGCTTCGGTATGTTAAGAGGATTAGAGGAATGCATTATCTTTCTTCCAATACTATAGCTCACTGTTGGTGATTGCATTGTAGGATATTCATTACCAGGGAATGGAGCTGAAAAATACACCTGCGCCGCTGGGCTATCACTGAAATGCTATTCTCCTTGTTGCTCATCATTAGTAGAAATTGTAGAGGTATTATGAGAAAAAAATGGATCGACTGTAAACCTGGAATAATTTGTTTTGTTTGATTGTGATCACGTATTATGCAGACATATCAAATGATATGTAAACCCTATTTGTGAGTAACAATTGCAGTGCCATCTTTCAGCAGTTCTTAAAAGAAAAATCATCTTTGACGGGCTCTGGAGCATCACCGTGATCGTGCGTATTTGTTGCTTATTTGCCTTGAGGTATGTTAGGACAGCTGCAGCTTGTTTGTTCACGTTCTTCATGTTCTGATCTCTTACTTACCTTGATATATGTGGAGCATCAGTTTTATTCACATTACAGACTACAGAGTTTTTCTTTGACACGGTTAGGAAAAGACTTTTGTAGCTCAGAACTCGTGATTTTGGATTTCGTTTGACAAAAAAATTGTTTGCAACTCAGAACTCTTTTTTTTTTTTTAATAGAAATGTCTTGATTGGAGGCTTCGTGACTTCGCAGTTCTGATTAGAATGTAGTAGGGGCTGGAAAATTAATCTGTTTGTAGGATTGAGAAATAGGCGGGTAATTTACTATTAATCTGAGGATATGAATTATAACTTTTTACATTAAATAAAATATATTGACAAAATATAATACCTAGAGAAAGGTGAAGTGAAAAGATACACTTCGGCCCTGTTTGGTATGTGGATAAGGTAGGATTATAAGTTAAATTCATGTTCGATTAATTTAGATTAAAATACGATAGCAGTTGGAAAAGTTGTCAGACTTTGGATAAAATATTATTAGTTCAACTTTAATAATAATATTGATAACTAATAAAAGGTTCTTTTCACCCTTTGCCCTTGTAACAAGTAAGATTATCGAATCCTTAACTAGGGATATTTTAGTTATATAATTAATAATTCATATTTTTATCTTTACTATAAAAATTATACCAAACAAAAATAATTTTATCATACCTTGTTAAATATCTTTATCTAAAACATTACTATCACGTAAATTTATAATCCTATCATACAAACCAAACACTACCTTCATGCCTTTTCATCTATGTGAAAAAATCTTCAAGTTTTTACCAAAAGACGTCTTTTAAATATTGTATTTATCATAAGACGTACACTACTTCTAAATTTACCAAAGGGCGCAGGAAAAATTATGAAAATTTTCTTTTACCCCTTCCGCTAACAGCCGATGTTGGGTCTGATATGATATCAGACCCAACATCATCTTAATATTTTATTAAGCTCACGTTGGGCATGATATTTTATCATATCAGACCCAGCGTGGACTGCACAGGTGGGATCTTAGTGGCGGGAGGGGTAAAAGGGAAATTTTATATTTTTTCTGCTCCCTTTGGTAAATTTAAAAGTAATGTACGTCTTTTGGTAATACAATATCCAAAAGGCGCCTTTTGGTAATACAATATCATGCCCACGTTGGGCATAATATTTTATCATATCAGGCCCAGCGTGGACTGCACAGGTGGGATCTAAGTGGCGGAAGGGGTAAAAGGGAAATTTCATATTTTTTTTTCCTACGTCCTTTGGTAAATTTAGAAGTAGTGTACGCCTTATGATAAATACAATATTTAAAAGACGTCTTTTAGTAAAAACCTGAAAAATCTTTCACCTGTTAAGTGTAACTCTTTATCCCTATAAAAGAAATTTCTTTCTTTCCACTTAAAACACTTTTTCAAGTTACGAATTCTCCTCTTAGTTCTCCTCTCTCTCTTAAGACCATCTCCAACT
>JBAMIE010000063.1:254710-275803 GCA_037177295.1 Kaempferia parviflora
CTCTGACAGTTATATTATCTACCCATCGATACAACCGAGGTCTAATAAATAGTATAAAAAGATACGCATACAAATATGGAGGGGACTTTTGACACTTTCCCACAAGAGTTTGCTAAAAGAACTACTCTTCTTCCTCCCTCTTCACTTTTTGTTTTCTACATTTTGCATACTGCATTTTCTGCATCGAGAACAGTTTCTGACTTGAGCGTCGGAGTACCCCGAGCCAGGGACATTTGCCTTGGTTTCTGGTGCTAACGTCGTCGGCTACGTGTGCACAGGCTTTTCGATATCTCAGTGCATTCAGAGACATCGGACGTGTGAAGGTTGTTCTGTGACATATCAGTGCTCTCAGTGGTAAAAGATGTACACTGGTTGTAAGTTTCTATTCCTCAACCTTTACAAAATTCTAGCCATTGTGTAAATTCTAGCCATTGTGTAAGCCTTAGCTCTGCATCATCGGTTCAACAACCTTTCCCTTCACCTTTTCTGTAAAATCCACCGTCCTTGTTAACCCATCTTTGTACCCTCCTTTTTATCCTTATCTCCACTTTATCTACATACACAAATCTCAGACACATCCATCTGCTTGATCCTATACGACCCTAATCTATCGCTTGGAAGACTCTCCAGTCCAGTCACGGCTTCCGGACACGATCATAAGTTAATAATTTTATATATAAAAATTTTCTATATTGAACTCATTTATTTTAATATGTTATAATAGTTACAAAATAGTTGTTACAACAATATAATTTAAATAAGTATATTTTCAACATGAAAAATATACTGGGTACTATTTTGACATTTTAAAAACAAAGACATCCGTTTAAAGAGTGGCCTTTTAATTTTTGATCAAAAATAAATGCAACAACAAGAAACTTAAAGAAAATAATAAAATATCGAGATAAAAACATTAAACCCAATTATAGGTTTTGAGCTTAATAGAAAACAACACTAAAAGCGCGTGCAGACAGATGAAAAAAAAACAAACAAACAAAAAAAAAAAAAAAAAAAAAAAAAATCAAATACCACATGAGATGACTACTCATCCAAGTCTTCCGAAGACAACACCCAAGGACAACAAAGAATTTAGTCATATTCACCTCAGATGATGCCCTAGGCTAAGGTGTAACGATAAAAGTGTTTAATTATCTTTCAAATATGCATTATTTGATTTTCAGCTGTAACTTATTTGTAAAAAAATTTTCTCTAAATGAGATTCATAATTAAGGGATGTTGAACTTCTAGATTGTCCACCACGAATACTTTTTGATTTACCCTAATAGCAGGTGGAAAACTTTTATAAGGCCCGACCGATCACCCTAAGTTCGATATTACCCAACCTAATTAATTATTTTTTTTATTCACCTGAGATGATGATCTATCCGATGAATCAATTCCATCAAAGCACAAACAACTACCATTAAGTAGTCGATACAAGATTCAAAATGCTAGCAACCATAACCAAGGAGCATTGAACAAAAGCAACGAAAAAAAGAGCTTTGGACAAAAAGAGGTGATAAAGGTAAACTAAAAAAATTTTTATAGGACTATTTCCTTGCCAAATTATGCCAATAAAGATAAAAATATTTGAAAAAAAAATTAAAATAACTAAAAACTCATATTTGTTCCTTTCCTCTTTTGTGTGACAAATGCCCATCAAAATGAGTTGAAAAGAAAAAGAGGGTAATAAAATTTAAAATCACAAGTGGATAACTTTGAAACATACCTAAAGAAGTTCTCGCAAAGGTCTAAATTCCTTAGCATGATAATTAGTGGCCAAAAAATGAACTTTAGCGAAACTGACTTAAGAGTACAAGTCAATCAAAATAAAATTTAGGAGTTGACTTTACTAGACAAGTAAAAAATTTAGTAGAAAGAACATGAACACCCCTAACCAGTACTTTAGCTCCCTCTTGTCTTGTATCACATGTGAAATGCTTGCACTAGATCCAATAGATTACAGAGTGGAGTCGAATGAACAGCAGAAAGATGATGAATCCAGAAATCGGATAATCTAGCAAAAAATGAATCTAATTAAAGAGAAACCAAAGGATCATTTCAGTAGCTCCGATGTCAGCCTCGACAAATTTTTCAGACAAGCAGAAACCCACAGGTCATCAATAGTGAAACAAACAATGATACGACGTTGCGCTGCCCGCTCGAAGGGTTCAGAGATGAAGGTGATGTGCCAGGAGCCACAGATCTTGAAGCAGAAGGCAAAGGTGGCTCTACCACATCAGACACTGTCAACGGTGGAATTGGCGATAAGGCTGGCGGCAACGAGCTTGGAGTCATTAGCGTTAAGAGTTGGCCAGCTTGAATAGGTTGCATGTAGTTTGGTGCATTACTTCCCAAGTTCCTGCAGGAATTCCCTGTATAATGTGTTTCCATTAGTATCAAATCATGAATCTGCACATTAAATCTTCTAATAGAACTTCAATCTGTTTAGATTTTTTGGCGATGTTTAACAAGCTATAAAAATGTAGAGGAATAAGAGACATGAAACCAACTTAGAGACAATTCTGACTGCCTTTACTATAACCCATTCGATTATAGTGGTTAGTGAAGTGAGAGGTCAAAACTTGAGACTTTCAAAGAGATATTTTGCAGCTATGACTATATCGTTCTATATATATAACACCATTCGCAAAGACCAAGGAATGAATATGGTTGAGACTAGAGAATACAGGAATCATACTTTTGTATCGACGAGCTGTCCCTGGGAAGTCCGTAATTATCCCATCCACTCCAGCTCCAGCAACATATGCATTGATCTCAACAGTTGCATCTGAGAGGAAGTCCCATGGTTGCGATACAAACTCATTACAAAGCACGTGAGCATACACATCGAGGCCTGCAGCCTGAAACTGAGAAACCAGACCAGTTTCACCAGTGGTGAACAGCTGGGTCGAAGGATATATAGATAGCTTGTCAAGGGCAACAGCATTGGCAAATGTCCTGATGTCTGCTACTGAGGAATTGATGGCGTCACGAATGGACTTATCAATTTGATAGACAAGCTTATAATTTGTTAACTGCTTGAACTTCACTAGAACAGCACTGTCAGATGACTGAATCAATACTTCTAAAGTAGTCTTGTTATAACCGGCATCGTTTAAGGCAGCAATGACTGAATCTACCACGCTAAAACTTAATCCCCGAGCCATAAAAGCAGCATGCTGTACAAAAGAAAGCAAGTGTCTAGTTAATGCTTGGGTCCTAGAAAGCATACTTGTTTCCGAATTGGTATTGTGGATAATCAACATGCGAAGGATTGAAAATTGAAGACTACGAAATCTATAATGTAACTCTGTGCCATACATTCAGATATTAGAAAAATGCTTTCTGGAACATATCTGTGATTTTTCAGCACTCACCTCTATCAAGATTAAGACCCCAGATAAAGGCTTGTCTCTTGCAAATGTTAGAAAATCAGCTAATGACAAGAAAGCTCCACTATTTTTGTATCGCGGATTCCGCACCATACCATATGCTGAGAATGGCTGTGAAATTATTGCTGCAACATGTAAAAGTAGATATTATCCACATTAAACTGTCAGGAGAAAAGGAGTCCAGTGTGCTATTGTTGTATGTTGATTAAAAATAATGTAAGTGCAGTCAAAGAACAATTGAACTAAGATCAAAGGAACCATACTAACCTTGCTAAAATCAAATGTAAACATAGGAAAAAAGAAACAAAAAAGACAAGGAATTTGGAAGCATTCCTGGGAACCTTGCATGCGTTTTGGTTATAGTAAACTTTTAATAGCTGCATAAATATAAGCCAAATTTAGTATAACTAGAAAATGTCTTTGCTTGAATGGTAAGGCATATCCTCTCGGTGGAGCTCATTGATTATGCTGTCAGTAGTAGAATAATTATCAACTATCACGTTGATTCTTTTTCTCATACCGAAGTCTATGGAAAGTTGCAGGGGAATCTAATTTCTTGAAACTTGACAACCAAACAATTTTGCAATAGGAACTCAGAATTATAATTATTGAGGTGTGAGAAAACATGTTCAAAGGGAGGGTAACCAGGCCATTGGACACAATGATTTACAAGATTGATGTAATAACAAAATCCGAAATCACAGAACAATGATCAAACATACGATTTTAAAGAATAAAGACATGAAGTCATAACTAAGCAATTTCAGGGGGAAACAACAGAAATTGAACTAATATGTAGCCAATCTACAATAATGTAACTAAGGGTGGCTTTTATAGAGTTTTAGAACTTTAGGGTGGATTCTGATCAGATGGGTTAAAATCTAAATTTTTATTGGAATTTGCAATTCATGAGATGATACCATTTGGACTAACAAAATCATTTCATCAAATTCAAAATTTCTCCATCTCTAAGATTAAAATCTGAGATTATATTTCCATTTTGTTATGTTCGTAGCTTTTACTTCTTCCCAATGTCATACCACGTTGTTTCTCAATCTGAAAATGAAAATTTGAAGGACAGATTTTTCAGGCCTACTCATAGAAAATCAACAATTTTGCCAAAATTCACATTGACTTACAAGTTTATACCTCTCCTTAATTTCAGTCATCAGACTTTCCCATTGCTCTTAGTATCCATCCAAGTATTTACTCTTCAAAGGATCCGAGATCTAGGGATGATATGGTGAACTCAAAGGTGGTAGTTTTGACCCAGCACCCCTTCAAATTTTGGGAAAGTTATATAATATGTGTATCCATTAAGGACTATCATCATTGCCCTTTAATGTATTACTTATAACATGGTTGCACCCCTAAGGTGCAAATTTGGGTCCACCATGCACATCACATGGTTCAATATACTGAAAAGAACTACTGCAGTGAATTATAGCATAGTCATAGTTATGGCTTTCTGTTTGATTCTATGGTTTGAAAGGATTACCTGAACCAAGCATGAACTCAAATTAAGTCATTCATCAATAACACAATCACGCGAAGTCTTGGCTGATGATCTTATAAACAGTATATTACACAGAAATACACAAGGCTCCACTCACTAACATGAATTTCTAAATTCCTTTTTATGTGGAAACTCATAAGTTAACTCAGGTCAGGTTAGCATATGTCTACTCAATTTTTTAGAATCTTCATGAAATGTATTTTGCATTTAATGTGTACCACTGGAGCTTCAATTAAGTCAACAATGATGGATGAATTCAAGAAAAAAACTTTGATATCCCATATGAAACCTATTAAGGTTTTTTTTAATTATTGGTTTGAAATCAATTTCGCTGACATGTATTGCGTATAATAAGTTGACACATGTCAACCATTGTACGAAGAAGAGGAATGAGAAGGATAGGAGGATAGGAGGATGAAGAAAAGGAGAGACAAAAGGAAGAAGAAAAGGAGGAAGAAGAGTTGATGCAACCACACTCAGAACAACGGTTCACCATAAAAACTGTTCAAAATCCTCTACGACCACCACAAATGAGAGTTGTCTAACCTTCATGCTTTCCATCAAGATCACCTTCACACAGTCACCCAGTAATGTGAAATTGCACGCCTACTGTGGTGTTGTTAAATTATTACTATGTTAGTGTTGTGTAAGGAGCAATATATCTCATCCTTATAGAGATATGGCTGTCGAAGGAGTTGTGCTATGTCGAGTATAGGAATCAAGCTCCCTGGTGAGTTCGCCTAGGGTGATAGGGCAGTGCCCTTGTTGAGGGTTCAGACATGTCCAAGATGTTTGGCATGCAGATTTATCTTGGAGTTCAACCTACCTAATCAGCTGATAATATGCCAAACTGATCAGCTGGCTATGGAGAATGGTGTTGAGCAGATACTGTGTCGACCAGAAGTCCAGAATGTATATGTTGCCAAACAAACATTCTGAAGTGTAGACCTAACCAAGTCTTAGTTGGTATCAGAGGTATCACAGTTGTTACAAACAACCGAGTCTATGTTGCATTTGATGCTTTGTAGATCTCATGGACTATATGCCGTAACTTCAAGTTCTATGAAAGAAAAGGGTAAAAATGCCTTATGGATGCCCTAGCAGTGTCTTGAGAAATAGATACTTCCATTTTAGCCATAGAAGTGCACACCCTTGTAGACCATATGCACGTGTCTCTTTTTCTTGTGATGATATTGTATTTCCTATTGCCTCACTTTTTGTTCTATGTTCAGTTTCAGCAGCATAAGGAGTGGATTTGTTCCTAGACAGAGAAGCTTCAAGGTCCCAGCAAACTTATTGAGAAATTGGACTTTGCATTGGTTTCAACTTTGTCTTGTCTTTTCAAAACCAGTTGATTAGTTCAAACAAATTTACATATCACTATCAGCCGAAAATGTGCCTACAATGTCTGATGTTTTGTAACCTTCTTAAATAAATACTTCAAGGTAACCCATTGATTCAAAAGATGTCTTATGAGTCATGAACTTCAAGCAATACTTGAAGGTATCCTGATAAGTCAAAGACCAAGAAACTTAAGTCCTGATTAGTCGAATAAGGATATGCGTAAGAAGATTATCCTTTGTAAATTAAATTTTGAATGAGAAATTAATATCGAAAAAGTATTCTAGTGATAGAGTTGGTTCAATTTGATCTAACCAAATCATTGGATCATACATGAGCATGGTCCATAGATGTAAATGTACAAACGCTAACTTGAGTATGTGCAATTGTCAACTCTTGTGAGACCAATTAAAAGTGCGCTATTGGTTGGGAAAATGAGATCACCCAGAATTAAGCTGCAATCAGAAACATAAATTTAATTAAATCCTAAATTAACTAGGAAGTGATCTTAATTAACTCCTCGTTTCTTGTGCTTGTTGCAACATCTAGAGCTGACATATCACACGTAATACATGAGTAGGGCACCTCAATTTGCATGTCGAATTTCTCATGCATGGCTCCTCAATGCACCCACACTTTGTTGCAATGTGGTTGCTTGAATTCCATTCCCATTGTTGGATAGAATCACCCACCTCTTGCTTTCCGCATCCCATTGCATGTCACCTCCAAAAATGTGTTTTCACATCATCACACAGTTGCCCCTTGCAAATGAATGGATTTGAAAAACACAACATGCAAATTGTCACCTCAGAAAGTTGTGGCAGTCTCCTGGATGGGATAACAACAATGACTAATTGGGAAGTGAAGTGACTGAAGGAGCCAAACACAGGGCATAGCTCACATGTTCAGCAAATTCAAATCCACACACATGGCTACTGAAAAGGCACATTGCCAATTAATTAATTTCGTTTTTGCAAAAAGACATTTAAGAACCTCTCTCCACTCCTATAAATAATTTTCTCTCCTGTCCAAATCACTTGAGAATGTGAATTCTCATCTTAAGCTCTTTTTCTCCTCCAAGGCTTCAAAATTTGAAGTGCTCCAATTTCGAATTGAAGATCATTATACAATGAAGATGTTGATTAACCATAAACACCTGGGCGCTAAAAGTGGCAACTCTTGCTTCAACCTTAAATATCTTAGATAAAGGGATAAATTTTCTGGAAAGGGTGTGTTGAGATCCAAAGAAGTGACTTAATGACAAACGATATTAAGTTGGTAACTAAAAATACTAAGTGAGTTTATAAGTGTACTGAAAGGGGCACAACTACCTTACCCAAAAGGATACCTTAATGACAAATAAAGTCTTTGATGACGATCATCCTAAAAGGGTGAGTCAATCATCTACTAAAGGTGACTGACAATTGAGGGGTTGTATACAATAACAACGACAACCAATTATCCCACTAGGTAGGCTTGGCTATATAGATCATTCTATAGTATTGGGCTCGATCCTCATCATCTATATTTAAATAAATTTTATCTTGTTTTATTGTTAACTAAGTTTTTTTTTGTCAATCTATTCCTTGTTTGATGTGCATATTTATCGTAATTTTACATCGCTGAAGCATTTATTAGTAGTCTAAGTACATGCATATACTATCATAAACGTGTCTCCGGAGTTTTCCTCAATAGATGTAACCCGACTTTTTTTCTAATATTCTCATTTCTTATTTTGTCCATCCTTGTATATCCGCACATCCACCTTAATATTCTCATATATGCAACTCTCATCTTTTGCTCATATGCTCGAGTCAATGCCTAACATTCAGTTTTATATAATATAACATATCTAACCGTCGTTTTATAAAATTTCCCTTTAAGTTTTAAAGATACTTTACGAACATATTAAACACATGGCGCTCTCCATTTCAACCATTCGGCTTAAATTCTATATAGAACATCTCTCAATCTTTCATATTATTGTAAAAATGATCATAAATACTTAAATCTCTCAGTTAAAGATAACTCGTTATCTCCTATCTTAACAATTGTCTTCTAATATTATTAAACTTAAATTTCATATATATTGTATCTCACTCTACTAAACATAAAACCTTTCACTTCCCGCGTTTTCTATCAAAATTTGAGTTTAGCATTTACTCTTTCATGTGTCTCATCTACCAAAACAATATCCACAATTCCGTGTCTTGGATGTGTCCAGTCAGTTCATCCATGATAAGTGTAAAAAGATAGGACTTTGAGTTGATCCTTAATGTAGCCCTATTTTTATAGGAAACACTTCCGTTAATCCTCCTGAAGTTTACTTTTGTTATTGTATCCCCAAATATATACTTCATTAGTTCAATATACGCTACGTTAATACCTCTCTTTTCTAGAATTCTCCAAATAATTTCTCTTGGGGCTCTATCATAAACTTTTTCTAGGTCAACAAATACCACATGTAAATCTTGCTTCTGTTCCTGATATTTTCAATTACTTGCCTAAGGTGTATAGCTTTTATTGTTGACCTTCCGGCTATGAATCCAAATTAATTTTTGATCACCATGGGCTCCTTATTCATTTTTCTATTACTCTTTCTTAGAGTTTCATGGTATGACTCAAGCATATGAGCAAAAGATGAGAGTTATAGAGATACGGATGTTAAGGTGGATGTGTAGACATACGAGGATGGACAAAATAAGAAATGAGAACATTAGAGAGAAAGTCGGACTTGCATTGAGAGAAAACTCTGAGAGACACGTTTAAGATGATACGAGCATGTGCTTAGACGACCAATAAATGCTCTGATTAGGCGATGTGAAACTATGACAAGCACGCATATCAAAGGAGGAAGAGGACGGCCAAAAAAGACTTGGTTAGCAATAATAAAATAAGATAAAATTTATTTAAGTATAGATAATGATATAATAGGAGATAGAGCTTAATGGCGTAAAAGGATCCATATAACCGATCCCACCTAGTGGGATAAGGGTTGGTTGTTGTTGTATAATTTTTATTCTTATATAAGGGAACTAGAGTACTTATTCTCTACTAGCTAGACATTCCATTTATTTTTAATATCAGGTTGAATAAATTTTATACTTCTATCGGAATATAATCTAGTCCAACTACTTTTCTATTTTCATCTCATTTAAAACTTATTTTATTTCTGAAATTTAAATTCTACGATAAAAATTTAAATTTTACTCCTTTGACCTTCTTAAATTACATAAGTTAGATTAGTTACCTAAACCTCATTAAAAAATTGATGAAACATCTTCCATCGCTCTTTTATTTCCTAATCATTCAATAATACCCTATTGTATCTATTTTTAATGCATCTTATTTGAATAAAATATCTTGTCTTTCTCTCTCTTACTTTAGCTCTTCTATAAATGTCTCTTTCCCCTTCTTTTGTATCCAATTGTCGATATAAGAGTTCAAAAATTTCATTAAGGGGTTGTATCAAAGTTCAAAATTCAAATTGTGTCAAGTTTCAAAGTTTAACTAGAATGATATTTTTTAGATACCATACTAGTATTTTAATGTATAGTGCTGGTGATAATTTGGAGGAGGGAGGACGAAGATGAAAAAGAAGAAGAGAACATAATTATATACCTAACATTTTTTTTATGTCTCATTTAGAATGGCACAATTTTGACAATGCATTGTATATAAAAGTAAAAAATAACATTTTGACTCATCTTGACGCTTTTATAGCATGTCAAGGGGTGTCAAGTGACAACAACACATGGTACTCTTTGATATGATTAACACAATAGCATAGGACAGCTTACGTATGATGACTAGTATCGAGTTCCAATAATTTATCAAAATGATACATTTCAATTGTGCCACGTGGCACGGTAGGAGATTCCAAACCATGCGTATTATTGAAAATTTTAAACAAGACACGATCTATGCTGTCATACTGCTCAACCTAATTGACCCATTGACTTCTTGACAAGCTAGTTGGACTGATTTTGATAAACATCCAATATATATGTAGGAAGTAACAATAATTACTGGAAATACAAATATATATTTCTTCAAAAGTCAAACTATCAAATTCCTATGTCAACTTACATCGTATAAGAATAGAGAAGGGAAGAGATTAGAACTCACGCTTCAAATTCTTTTGGATTTGGTTCCATGTGAGATTAAAAGTAAATATACCAGGAGTATTCTTAAGTTGAGGAATATTTGAAAATTGAGAGCTGAATTGTGACTTTGTGACTGTAGTATCATCTAAAAGGTCTACAGAACTCATGCATATTAGATGTCCATCTTGTGTTACTTGAACAGGACAATCAATAACATCTGCTCCATCGTCAATTGCTTTTTGATAAGCCAGGTCAGTGCAGTCTGCATAGTCTCCACTAGCTCCATTATGTGAGATGATTAAAGGTTTTCCTGAAGCACAAATGAAAAAGAAAAACTGTGAAAATTTACTATTAGTGGTAATTGTACTGAAAGCCGAGTGTGACAAAGTTAGCATACCATGATCAAGACTGCTTTGGTTAAATTGAGAAAAACAACCTGGAAGAGTCAACGAATATGTCAACAGAAAGAATATCAAAATGTATAAGTTTAGAAATCAAGCATAATCATCAAAAGCATGCAAGAAGATATATCCAATTTAGTTCTTAATTTGTTCCTTGTGGAGACAAGCCAAAGTAACACGTGATTCCAAATGTGCATAATATGCAGGTAGCATATTAGAATTTTTTGTTTGCTAACTTACTAAAAGAAAATACAAAACTGATTAGATAAAACTAAAAGCACATGGCATCCATCCTTCGTAATATTTGACAGCAAGAAGCAAGACTGTTTCATGACATGCGCAAATTGCATTTTGAAGGACCAGAAGCTTATCTATCGTTAAGGTAATACCAATTTGATATGTGAAAAGCTGAGAAAGATTTACCTATTGCCTCAGATGGAGTTATAGGGGAGTCAGTAACAACCCCATCAACTGAGAAAACTCTATTATCAAAGAACCTGAGATATTCAGTTAGTGGATCATAACTATAGTTGAAGCTCAAAATGTTATCGTTTGCAAAATCTGCTGCATAAATTTCCAACCCAGCTTTATGAGCATCCATGACAACAGATGTGGAAGGTAGAAGATAATTGTCAGTTGTAACTGGCCAAATATAGTTCTTTGGGACAAGAATTCCAGAAGCAAATGTCTTAATAAATGTGAGATTGCTCAACAACAAACCATATGTCTGGTTTGTAGATGGTTCTAGAATGCTTTTGTCAAGAAAACGGAAAATGAGCTTTGTCTTGGTGCTTCGAAGTCTTGGTGCTATACTACTGAGGAAAGCCACCTCTGGAGAGGACACATAGTCCACAACGATTCGCCTCACTTCAGAAAGAAGGAAATTTCTCATGCTCAAGTTGTGTTGCATGTAGAAAGAATTGTGCTGCACAATGACAATGACCAAATAAGCAATATGATAAGTGCTAAATAATTGCACAGATATGACAAGAGGAATGATAAATAGGTTTACCTGTACATTTAACCAAAGAGAACTGTGGTTAATTTGTGTACCCAAAACATCAACGGGAAGAATGGGGAATGCAAGGCTGTCGAATCTAAATGTTCGAGAATAGATAGCTTGCTTTACTGCCAAAAATGAAAACAAATATGAGAATATTATCCTTCACATTTTTCTTGGAAAGAGATGTATCCTTCACATTTGTTTAAATAACATGCATATATAGACAACATTCATTGCTACAACTATCTACTCTGAAGTCTGAATACCAATTAAGGTTTCATTAACAGGAAGAAATTATAAATATATTAGGAAAGCAATCTTCCAGTTTCTAAACTAATCCAATAGTTTTTAAATATTGTTTATGCAATCTATGAGGGTTAGTTAGAATTCACTGCATCACTGCAGTCAGTCAAATTGAACTATAGAGTAGCATCAATAAAACATCCAGATCAATCAGTCTCAAAATTCATAGGTAAATTGCATAAGGAAAACGATGCCTATCTTTGTGTCAAGTTTTTCCCACTATAGTATAGTCAATGTAAGGATCTCCATTTGCTACCGTATGCCACTGCATCACATTCACAAAACCTAGTAATGCTATGGAAACATATTTTTTGTGATTGAAAAGGAATAATAAGAGGACCTAAGTGTACTTATATCTGATTAGTGATCATCGACCTAAATAAAACACCAGGAGTTTTGAAAAAGAAAAAAACTAGTAGACAATGTGGATAAACAAGAAAAATGATATAAGTCATTGTACTTGAGGAAAAGACAGTGAGTAACCTTATTTTAATGGTATGGAATTATTTTCTAGATAAATAATATAACCTATGTTAAAAGTAAGTGATTTCATACTTACAAGATACTGGTGACAAATCATTCATGTTATAGTCCACAGAGAACCAGCCGGTTGTGTTTACACCATTAACCACATATGATGTCTTATTTTGAGGATAGACAAATCCAATATCGGTGCAATTGTCTAAATTGATGTCGGGAACACAAATCCCAATGCCATCTTTTGTCAATTGCACATCACACCATAAAGTTGTATCATTAGCACTGGAATATGGCACAAAAGTATAGGCATTGGAACTGGAATCAGGAAACAATCCAGAAAAGCCTCCTTTAGCTATTATTGCAGGGGCATTACCTGAAATATTAAAATGTTTGTAAATTTTAAGGAAGAACATAAAGCTGACTGATGAAAACATTGTAAAAGACTTACTCTAGCACACACTTGTCAAACAAATCAATTTGCCACCAAAATTAGTTCATGAGAGAATAAAGAAAACATTTCGCACTTTCCACTCTCCTTCAAGATTTGTACAGCCCCTTTTTCATGTGCCAACTTTTTTCCAGTTTATTTAATTTCACACAACTACTTTTTCCTGTTGTTTTATGATTTGAAGCCTATGTCATGACAGTCAATTGGCTGTAATGATAAGTAGTCATACAAACATATAACCAGATTAGGATTTTATGTTTTAAGGAGAGTCGATTCAATTTCACATTGAACTTTGAATAGTAGAGGCTAACCATGGTGCATTTCATCTCCAAACAATATTGTGACAGCCCCAAAATGCAAAATCATACAAATGAAACAATTTGTTCACACGCACACATACATACTCTTGTCAACCTCCAAACTGTTGAGAGTTGAATACACAATCTTTATTCATCTCCAAATAACATTACAAATGTAAAATAGGAAACACATCTAAAATACTAGGAAATAAATAAATGAGAGAACTAAGGAAATATTCTCTAATAAAAAAAATATTCCTAATATGTCCCTTCAAGATGGTGTCCCAGAGATGACACAAGAGTGATTTGGTGAGTGCATCGACCAACTAATTAATAGCAGGAATATGAGAAACTCGCAGTTCAGAGGACTGCACCAGATCACGAACAAAGTGATAATCAATAGTCAAATACTTCATCTGAGAGTGAAAAACAGGGTTAGCCGAAAGATAGGTAGCATCCAAATTAAAGAGCATGTCAGACGTGATAACCGGAAGAAGCAATTATGTCAGAAGTGACTTAATCCATTGAAGCTCCGATGCTGCAGAGGCAATGGCATGATATTCGTCCTCAGTCGAAGAAGGTGCAACCGTGCACTGCTTGGTAGATTTCTAGGAAATCATATTAGCACCTAGAAAAATAGCAAACACACCTGTAGAACATCGATCTTCCAGATCTCTTACCTAGTCTGCATCGGAGAAGTCATGAAGGGTGAGAGGTGTATCTGCAAGAAGATGAATGCCAAGATCCCTATTACCATTGAGATACCGAAGCAGACGCTTCATAGCACCCCCAATGTGTCTCTGAGGGGGCATGCATAAATTGTGAGAACTTGTTGACCGCAAAGGAAATATCAGGACGGGTCATACGGAGATGTTATAAACCCCTCAACCACATGTCGAAACTTAGTCGCATCAAAGGATGAAGACCCATCAAGCAAAGTAAGATGAGAACCGGCAGCAATAGCAGTGGAGACTAGCTTAGAGTCAAGCAGGTTGTGTTTGGAGAGAAAATTAGTGACATACTTCTGCAGGGACAAAAGAAGACTATTTGAGATTGGGCGAACCTCAACCCCGTAGAAGAAGGAAAGAGCCCCAAGATCCTTAGTCACAAATTTTTCATTAAGTTGACATACTATGACGTCAACAAAAGAAGCATCACTACCTGTAATTTGAACCGTCAATTTAGGTTGGGTTCGTCGGGTTGGCCCACCCCACCAAACAATTTAAGTGGGTTGGGTTAGAATTTTATCAACCCAAGCCCGTCGTAGGTCAACCCGCCTAGGCCTGCGATCCTCACAGGTTGGCCTGCGACGAGCTTAGGTTGGCCCACGGATTGAGAAACACATGCAAGCCAAGTTTTATATTAATTTATTATCTTTTTGTTATAATTTTAAAATAAAAATGATACTTTTCATTAAACATGAGTACTCGTTTGTGTCCATTTACATTTAAAATATGTGTTTCTGGATACATTTGATTGATAAAACCTTTATTGAAGATATGAAACTTTTTTTAAAATTTTTGATGGGCACGCGCCTAATCTGCAACCCGCCTTGGATTGGGTTGAGTTAGGAATTTCTCAACCCACTAAGATGACAAGTCGACCCGCCCCGCCAAATGACCGCCCCACCACAGGTTGGCTCGTCTAACAACTCTACCTGTAGTAATTAGATCATCAACATATATAAGAAAATAGATAACTGTACTACCCCGATGATAAACAAATAAGGAGGTATCAGGCAAGGAGGCGATGAAGCCAAGAGAGACCAAGAAGGCGCAAAGCTCGAAATACCATGTGCGTGGAGCCTATTTCATACCATAAAGCATATTATGCAGGTAACACATATGATCTAGAAATTTAGCACTGCACATATCCGAAGGTTGCGCCATATAAACCTCCTCTGTAAGACGACCATTGAGAAAAACATTGTTGACATCAAGTTGGTGAAAACACCACCCCCGATTCACAGCCAGACTAAGAACAATGTGAATGGTTACCGGGTTAATAACAAGGTTAAATGTATCATGAAAGTCAACACAAGGACGTTGATGAAAACCAAGGCGAGCCTTATCCGATCAATAAAGTCATTAGGTTTGCGCTTAATGCAAAATATTGACCGGTTACCAATAAGATTCTGGTTTGGCGAAGGCGGAACAAGATTACAGAGAAGAGCATCATACTCGTCATGCATGACCTTTACCTCATTCGGATCTTTGAGCGCCTGCGTGACAAATTTACAAGGCTGTGAAAGGCTAGTATGAAGGATATACTTTGGGTTGGGTTTGTAGATGGCATTTTTTTGAGCGACTTTGCATGGGATGCTACTTTAGGGAAGCAAGAGGGGAAGAGAGAGGCGATGGGCTAGAAGGTTGGTCTCCACCAGGTAGCGTGGACGGCCCGACAGTAGGCGGTGGTGATGGCAGCGGTAAAGGAGTCAACTGCGAACTACTGCTACTAGTGGCAAGTTGCGGTACCAGTGCTAGAGGGTCCCACAAGAGGACTGGTGCAGTAGGAAGGATGGGACGACAAATGGAAAAACATTCTCCACAAACTTAACAAGACGAGATATAAAGACCTTTTTTTAAAGTGAGATCATAGCACAGGAAGGCACTCTAAGTGAGATAATAGCCAAGAAAGACACAAGAGGTTGACTTGGGATCAAGCTTGTGGTCGGAGTAGGAGCACAACTACGGAAAGCACAAACACCCGAAGACACGAAGCTTCAAAAGATCAAGGACGGTGGTGAACAATTTTTCAAAGGAGGACACGTTGGAAAGCCTGCCCTGAGGCATGCGGGTAATCAAATAGACTGCCACAGTAATGGCATAAGACCAGAAAGTGAGTGGAATAGACGCTCTATGAAACAGAGTGAGACCAGTTTCGGCTATATAATGGTGATGAAGTTCAGAGTATCCATTGTGTTCAAGAGTGTGCGGAGGGGTGGTAAGGTGACTGATGCCATGAGTAGTAAGAAAAGAGCGAAGAGCTAAGATTTCACCTCCATTGTGAGTGAAGAGTGTTTTGATAGTCATTGAGAATCAATTTTCAACAAGATGTTTGAACGCAATAAAAGTAGAGTGTACATCCGATTTTTTGCGTAAAAGATAAAGTCATATATACTTCGTAAAATGATCAACGAAGATAACATAATATCTTATCCCATCAAATGACGAAAGAGGATACGTCCATACATTAGAAAAGATAATATACAAAGGAGCACGGAACAAAATACTAGATTTATAAAAAGGCAACTTATAACTTTTATTAATATTGCACGAAGTGCAAGAAAAATTAGATAAAACATCCACAGGAAACGAAAGACCCAAGGAAGACAAAGACAGTCTCAAAATCCCTAACGACAGATGACCTAAACGACTATGTCATAATGACACAGCCGACGAGGCAAAGGTAGAAAGAGCGGAAGCAAATGATAGCTTAGATGCAGATTTCAGTAATAGACACCATCTCTATATGGGCCCACTGACCAGTGTTGCCCCATACGACGATCCAACACCTGAAAATGGGAATCAAAGAAAAGAAATGTAATGGGATTAGTAGCACAAAGTGCAGCGACAGAAATCAAGTTTTTTGATATGGCAGACACATATAAAACATTGAAGAAAACTAAAGGTAAATATGGAGTGGAAAAAGAGAAAGAACCAATGTGGGTAATAGGTAGTACAGAACTAGCACCAATAATAACGCTAACGCTCCCAGATTCAGGTTCATGCAACGAAAGAGTAGCAAGATCAGTAGTGACATGATGAGAGGCGCCGGAGTCAACCACCCATTTCCGATAATCAAGCGGAGCGGCAAAATGAATGACAATGTGAGCAAATGGCGCATTGTACGTGGGACGTGGAGCACACAGCCGAGCCGACAGAAGTAAGGCTAGCATCCAGGCAGTCATATGACCGCACTGCCGAGCACAGATTTGACAACGCCTAAGATAGTGATTGGGACCAGATGCAGCTGGTTGCACAGGCGGACGTGCAAGAAACACCGAGGTAGGTGGGCACGGCTGATAGGACATCGCAGGAATTTGCTGTTGGTGCAGTTTACACTAATAGTCAAACTCTGGTTTTGATAAATGACAAACAGGTTAAAGTTATGTGAACTGACTAGACTGTGAAACTTGTAGGTGAAAAGTCCAGAGGTTCGAATCCGGCACATCGGGATGTCTGACTCCCGATGTAGATGATTCGGGATGTCCAATTCCCGGTGTAAACAATCCGGGAGGTCCGATTCCAGGTGTAGATGATCCGGGATGTCCGATTCCAGTGTAGACAATCCGGGATGTCCGATTCCCAGTGTAAACGATCCAGATGTCCGATTCTAGTGTAGGCGATCCGGATGTCCGATTCCGGTGTAAGTGTTCCGGATGTCCGATTCCGATGCGTTAATGTCCGAAGGAACAATAGGCGTCAGACCAGCTTAGAACCATTTTGGGAATCTAAGCTAAGTAAGCTGACTTAGGTTTTGGTCCTGGAAGGACAAAACCTAATTAATACTACCCTTAAATTATTGTCCTAACTCTATTTTGCAGGGTATATATTCCCTTAAATTATTGTGCTAACTCTATTTTGCAGGGTATATATTTTCTGTGCCTCTAACATTGTTTTGCAGGGTCAAAAGTGAAGTTTGACTGCGGATGAACAGTGTTGAAGGCGCCTCCCTGGTTGCTGGAGACGCCTTCTAGGCGCTGAAGGCTCCTTCAAAGGGATAACTCGTGACTTCGTCGCCGATAAGAACCTGCATCTTCGGGATAAACTTTTTCAGGTTGAAGGCGCCTTCAGTCTCCTTTAAAAGAGGTGCTCGGCCACAATTTCAAAACATCACTTCTACAAATCCTCTACAAGCTTCTACGCATCCGTTCGGCGTTCCGATTGCTCCTACTTCGTGTTGCTGCTCTGCTACAACCAGGTTACGCCCAACTGCTGCCAAGAAGTCTACCAACATCGAGCCTGATCCGAGAATCTTCAAGTGTTGGGTAACGAGAGTTAAATTGTGTATTTAATTACTGCTTCAAGGAAGGTGTAGACTGTTACACTTGCTTTTTACGATATTTGTACTCGACTCACTCTTCCGGAGTTACCGGAAGAGGTTTTTAGTGAATTGCCCAGCGATACGGTCCGGAGGACCGTGGGCCTTCAAGTAGGAGTCATCGTAGGCTCCGAACAAAGTAAAATCACTTGTGCATATTTTCTGTTTCCGCTGCGTTTCTCCGATTGTTTTTGTCGATCGATATTCACCCCCCCTCTATCGAACTGCAACGATCCTACATTTGCCACACCTGCAGCTGCTCAAAGTTTGAATTAGAAGTATGCTGGCGACCACCACGAGAGTTTGAATACCGGGTACATGAATTCCCCGTTAGAGCCACAAGGGTGGTCACTGAAGATGGAAATAGTGTCAAAATTTTTAACTGGACCTCATAGCTGAGGAGCTGCTCAAAGAGCTTGTCAAAGGAGACAGGGATATCATGAACTTGCAAGGCATGTGAGATATTGCAGTAGTCTTGGACCATTCGTAACGCGAATAGAGAGTTCATCAAAATCAACTTTGACATTCATAAGTGCAAGAGCGTCAATATTTTTTTTGATGTCTTGCATATAATCAATGATAGATCTGCTACCCTGGTGAGGGCTGGTAAGGTTTTGACAATGAGTCATAATCCTGCCACGTGAGGGAGCTGCATAGGTTCTTTCTGAGGTCTGCCACGCGTCTCTAGATGAAGTGGATGCAGAAATAAACAGCACAAGAATAGGAGACATCGATCCAACAATAACATTGAGGAGAAGTTGATCTTGGAGCCAGAGAATATGATTAGGATTCGCATGAGGGAGTGTAGCGTCTGTAGGCGTTATTTGTGCAGGAGGGCTAGGACGCGAGCCATCAACAAATCCCAGTAAGTCATACCCGAATAGAAGAGACGTGAACTGCAAGTGTCATGCAAAATAATTAGAGGTGGTGAATTTCAACGGTGCCTGAGCATTGACATTGAGAACCACAAGACCGGAAGACGAATCAGGAGCATTCGTGGGAGGCGGGTGATGTCGTCGATGGTAGCCATTGTGGGCGGTAGCTATGGCTAGGGTTTGCAGAGAGAAGAAAAGAAGAAGAAAAAAAATGTTATTAAGCTTATTGCTCTGATACCATGTTGAGAGTTGAATACATCATCTTTATTAATGATGTGTGTTGTACATAAATAACATTACAAATGTAAAATAGGAAACACATCTAAAATACTAGGAAATAAATAAATTAGAAAACTAAGGATATATTCTCTAATAAAGGAAATAATCTTCCTTATACAAACAACGGAATCCTCAGTTTTCCTGAATTGCATTTCTCAAGCACAACTGGACAAACTTCCAACACAAACCCATTCATCATTTGCAAAATTATTCACAAGCTGATCAGGTATATATACATGGGGTAAATATTTGTAGCTCAAGGCGAACATAAATAGTGCAGTGCAGAAAGTAATCAAAACCGCATATAACCCGCGTAAAATGCAATCTTGGACTAAGCACAACTAGAGAAATGAAAAGAAGAAGGAATAAATAAGTAGAGAATCATAACAAATATTTCACAAAGCCGCGTCAAAATTTTTCTGGAACAAGTTTCCATTTTTCTGCACCATCATTAAGTTCCTCGCTACAGAAGCTACCTGGAGGTGAACTTGCATCAAAAATACATAAGCGCATAGCACCAGCTTGACAAGGTAGGTATTTCCGCTACCACCAAAAATATTAGTATAATCCACAGAACGACAATGAAGACAGGAAAACTTAAAACGACTTTCCAAGAAAGAAATCCAAACCAAAAGTATGGATCTTGTTTTTATCCTAGGGAAAATATAACGCGTAACAATTCCCCCCAGATCCCGCATTACAATCAAGCCCATTCGAGAACTCAAAAGGGGGAAAAACATATCGCAAAAATCCATCCTTTATAAACCAAAAATCGACAACAGAGAGAGTACCACTCAAGGTCAGCCATGGCGAGGCATTCTGGGAGGCAGCGAGACCCAGCTGCAGCAAGAGGAACGCAGCGAGGAACGCGGAGACGCCCACTCGAGAGCTCCTCCTCCTCTTCCCCATTGCTCACACGCAAAAAGGCCGAGCAGAACCTACCTGGCTTGTAGTTGTACTCCGTCCGCAGCCCTCCGCCCGAGAATAAAGGATAGGATCAGGAGAGAAAGTGTGAATGTGTGTGCCAGAGAAGCAGTGGACCGACGGTGGCTAACCGAATCTGCGATCGCTGCTCTTGTTTTGCAAATCTAGGAATAAAAAATTGCAGAAAGAGGACAAATTGTAATGCAAACTTGATCTGCAGGCTGCAGCAAATTACAAAGACGACAGTAAACTCCAATCGAATGACCCAACGAAGAGGAAACCATACATTGCGGAAGTTGCCTACAGCTCGTCAGCGAGCTGATCGCCATTGCCGGCTCGGCGCAGCTTCGGAGCTCACTGTTACAGCTCTTGTCCTCTTCTCGCCGTAATCGACGGCTTTAAAACAATTTCTTTTTATTCAAGTGACGGATTTTTTTTAAAATAAAATTTATTTTTTAATTCACAATAAGTAAAACATGAAAAGGGAGGAGTAAAAGAAAAAAAATTTTCTATTATATTTTAATATAGATTTTATATAAAATTATTTTTAAGCAAACATGAACTAAATTATGTTTATATAAATTTAATTTAAATATACTTAAATTAAAGTCTAAATAATTTAAACCAAAGTCGATATAAGTTATTTTAAACTATAATTTAATTCTATTCGAATTAAAATT
>JBAMIE010000063.1:316843-327151 GCA_037177295.1 Kaempferia parviflora
ATTCTTCAATTTTTTTTTTTTTTTTTTTGCATTTACAGTTTTAATAAGTTCTTATTACCCTTGTTAAATTCTCTGTCAAACCTCAAACAAATTCTTTCAGTGAAGTTCATGATTATTCTTTACCTTTGGTCATTTCTGAGATACCTTACTTTTTCTGTTTCTTAAAATACTATATGTTTACATTGTTTTATCAATTAAAACATATTTTCTACCTATGTCACACTAATGGATTTTCTTCATTTTCCAGCTTCTCGTAATCTTTTTTGGAACTGAGGCTTTCAAGTTGTCAACTCTCCGTGAGATGTATGGCACTGTCAAACAAGATAACTTGACTAATTTAATCTTGGTATTACAAAGCAAAATGACATCCAAAGCCAGAGATGGCATTAAAGAGATTTCCAAGATCAAAGTGGAGATGTTCCAAGTGATTTCGATTGCCGGTTCTTTTTATATCTTTTTAATTTCACTCCTTATTTTTGGGAATTCTTAGGAAATAAATTTAAGACTTTTTCTGCTTACATGATTATTCATGTTATCTAGCATTTTCCTTGATTATACTTTATTGACTTGTTTAGCATCTGAAATATTTTAATAGATTTTATGCAGGATACGGTTTGTGTCTTTCAACAAAAGCTTGTAGATAATTTTCCAATGTTCTTGTGTTATGATCCAGTTTCAGCAGATGTATTGAAAGCTTATCCCTTGACATGATCCACAATATAAGTATGATTTGAGTTCTTTTCTAAAAGGTTAACTTGTTAGGATAAGTGTCTAAAATCAAATTGAACATGCTATTTCAAAGTAACATGCTATATGCAAGGTTTTCTGGATCTCTATCCTACTTAGGACTTGTGATGTCTTTATGGGATCAACTTGTAGGTTGAAGCATAGGATTTTAAGATCCTACAACCTAACTAAGAATATATTTGATAATTATATTTGGGATTCTATGTTTTTTTCCTAAGTACTAACTTTTATGTTTTTTGTTAGTGAAGAACATGAAGAATGATGATTGATATTAGAGGATAGAATCTAATAGTGATTGGTTTACATCCTCTAAGTTTCTACACCACTAAAAAAAGACTCTCAAAGCAATAAAGCATTCAATTATTGAAGGAAAAATACACCTTTGTCCTGAAGCATACTAGTTACCAATTCCCTTTCAATACAATATGGATTTTTCTGAGCAACAAAAGAACACGTTAATTAAACCTTGAACCACTTGAGAGTTGATGCCAGATCTTATTCTAGACAGCTATGTTACTGCACAGCAAACCTTATGTTTATAACTGTACTTCTAAATAACTTTTTTGATGTCCACTAGGCTTAGAAAGCTATATTTGAAAAGAAAGTAAACAGGTCTTTGAAAGAACAAAGGGCCAATAGTGATATTCTCAAATGCAGAAAGTAGTAGTCCATGAAACATACAACAAACCATAAGTCCAACTATTTGGTGTCTGCCAAGTACTCTATTAAACATGAACGTGGTCCAAAGAAAAGTTTCATGTTATCATTTTTTTTTTTTTTTTTTTTTTTGCACAAGTTATCATGGATCATTTAATGGTTGGCTTCTTCCATCTCTGTCTTATTCTTGGTCATTGTTTTTCTTGTTATATAAAAATAAGTTCTGCACGGGAGGACTTTTATTGACATTCTGATGCCTAATCTGCTCAATGATCTCAGATAACTGAATTGCTGGTTAATATCACAAAGCATGTTTTGATGCCAAAACATGAATTACTAACTACAGATGAGAAACAAGACCTACTGACAAAGTACAATGTGGGTGAAAGTCAGGTAAAATCAAATTAAAACATCAAGTTACTAAATTTAAAAATAATGACCATTTTTGCTTTTGTTGACTTATGTTTTCTACAATTTTTCTTGGTATATGTTAAATGCATGTTTTCTAGTGTTCTTTTTGGCCATTTAATTTTATCCAAGCTATTGTCCTTAGTTTTTTTTAGAAAAAGTCATCTTAAAGTACTTTTTATCTTTTTATTGTTTTTCTTTCTCAATAATGTGTGCATTTGTCATTGAACTTTCAAGTGACGGTATAGTGTCAATTTTTACCCATACTGGTTCCTTGTTGGATATAGTTGAATGGATCTGGAATATCAATTGTGTACCCATTAGTACATAAGATTTCCATAAATAATCAGAAAGGAATTTCCTGCTAAAATGGTAATTGTGAAAATGGAAAACATGTCTTCCCATTCTCATCTAGGGTTAATCCACTAAAATGTAGATATGCCTACGAGAGGATGACCTAAACAACAATTCACAACACCTAATTCATTTATGATATAATCACCTATTACAAAAGCTGAACATATCGAATCTAATGCACTAAACAAACTACAGATATTTTGACCCCTTCATCTATCATAATTAACAGCAATGCATCCTAGATAAAAGTGTTGGAGGTTTATCTCCTCTAACTTGCATTGCTATCAAAGTCTGCATGTGAAATTGGAGGCACAACATAGATGTTGAGTTGGTGTTCAACAAACACTAATGCATGTATATGATTATGGACTACCAGCATAATGCAACAACATCATTAAACAAGCAATCCAACAGCTACCAACAACCATCAACGATACATGACTTGTGGTATCATAACAATTAAGTATAACATTTGTAACCTTCAACTGTTTATACTGGTTGGTTGTGGCATGCTCCAACCAATTGGTTTCTTTGTGTACTCTTACCCTGTTGTGAGTGGCACTGCATGTCCACCCAAGCTTGAGTACCATAATGCTCGCCTTAGTATTCCAATGATGTTGCATCTGACATCCTAACACATGAGGTATCTCATAGGTATATGGCTTGAGAGTTTGTATATGAGTCAAAAGAATGAGTCTTGCACAGGAGTTGCCTTGTGTGTGTTCCCAAAAGTGCATATAAGCCATACGTAATATATTAAAACATGTTCCCATCTGTAGCCATAAGCCTCATTGAATTCAACACAACATCCAACGTGTTCAACACTTACCAGCATGAACAACCTACCAACTACTTGTTCCACTTGATTGTTCATGCATCGTGTCAATTATAATTTATAATACTTGAATGTAGTTCCAATAGATGAACAAAATGAGAGCATAGATTAAAATAGGATGGACATGTCAAAGATAACTTACTAGATTCTTTAGTGAATAAATTGGAGTTGAATGCTTGAGAGAGAAGATCAAAATAAAATCTGCTTAATATTATTTAGTGATCTTAAAAAACATGATTGTTTCCATGAACTAAAAGATGGAGGGAATATTCATGTAGGTTTGTAGTCACCTCCAATAGTTGATACTTCTTGTGTGGAATAAGATTGACTCGTTGTATTGGACATGGGCATCTACATAGTTGATTTTGATCTGCCAAGTCCCAATGATAAGCGAGGTTACATCTGGACAGTATCATAAATCACTTAATAGTAGAGTAAGGGATATTAGGTTCATTTCATGTGGTACTCATTGTTTGTTGAGTAAAGTTTTGTCATATAATTATTCCATTTACGTTTCTCAATAAGAATACAGATGCTGGCAAACATCAATGGCATACTTTCTTTCTATCTATTAAAAAATCACATTTACCTAATGCAATAAAATGTTTGTATTGCAGTTTCCTCGTATGCTCGAGAATGATCCAGTTTCTCGGTATCATGGGTTGAAGAAAGGGCAGATTGTTAAGGTCACCTATGAAGGAGAGCTCACTGGACCTCATGTTACGTACCGCTGTGTTATGTAATTTGCTCTAACTGGTGATCTTTTTGTGCTATTTTCTTCTGCAGTTTAGTCAATCATGTTAATGTAAGTTCTCACAATGGTAGCTAATGTAAAGTAAATCGTTTTTTGGTTAATCATGAACAAGCAATTTGTTTTTACGGCCATGTAATATGTATATTATTTCTACTCGCCAGCTTGCTGTTTGGGTGTCCAAATGTATTTTTCTACTGCCATATCTCTGTTTCACTATTTTTAGATGGAAACGGATGCTTGCAGAAACTAATATTTTAGCTACCAGAATATTCAGGAGCTGAAACCTCAACAATTAACTTATTTCCATATATATATGCACGGGCGCACACATGCATACCTCTGAATCACAATACACAAAACAAGAAAATATACGAAATAAATATTATTAAAATAATGTTAACATGTCCAGGAATTTTTCATTCAAGCAAACTGACTTGGTTTTTTTTTCCCTGTGATTTGAAATTATTGCCAAGTTCAAGCGTGTTTAAGGCTCAGAGGTGCATTGTAAAGCTAATCCAAGGTTGTAGAGCTTTGACACTTGAAGTTTATTTAGATCAGTAACATAATGCACATGATTTTGCAGAGACTTTCTATCATGTTTACTGATCAAACAAAAAAAAAAGTTGGGATTAATAGAGACATGACATTGGTTTGCTGAATCCTTACATAGTGTCTTTATCCAACACATATACTAAAACAGAATCACATAATTTGGAGACTATGATATGACAAAGTGCACAATTAATCTATTAGAACAGAACATATAATGTGAAGAATATATAATGTGAGCACCATAAATGTGGATTTGGGTTAGACAGGATACATTTGTTTTAAATGACCCTATAATTCAACACAGTTCTTAGGTTGAAATGGTCTTGAGCATGAAATATATAAGGATTCAAACCATTTTCATAATATTAGTTGTGTGATATTCATGTACACAATCCAGAAAACCAAATATCTATCATCCATAAAAGTTCACTTGCACCTGTCCCTCAAAATATTCACACTATGAACTCCCTGGTTTTTAGCGAGCTGAATAATGCTTTGTCCCACAATACTAGTTGCACCATTTTGCACAATAGTATCACCTGATTTGCATTTAATAACCATTTAGGTGTTATAAAAAAAAAAACAGAACTCAAGCCTCATATTAATGTAACGAGATAATAAGAAAGCACCAGGATTTAGCCTAACAAAATCTTCCAGCATGCGCAAAGCAGACAAAGGATTTACGGTCACTGTAGCAGCATACTCCATAGGAACACCTTTATCTACTTTGTGCCAAACATTCTCTTCTTTCATAATATAAGTCTGCCATGTCCCTAAGAACATCATTCATTAGAGAAGCAAAACATGTAACAATCTTGAGAAAATTTATAATCAAAGGGATGAAACTGTAAGATAATAAACAAGAATTAGTTACCAAAGGATGGAGGAGATGGTATGACCCAATCACCCACTGAGAGATTACTCACTCTGGATCCAAGAGAAAACACCTCCCCAACTCCCTCATATCCTCCAATTGCAGGTACTGGTGGCCTAACAGGGTAAGCACCTAAAAACATGTAACAAATAATCAGAAAATCCAGTTATGCAACATAATAAAAAATAGTAAAATAAACCTTGTTGTGCAATTAAAAAGAAAAATGGATCCACATATAGGTACAAAATACAATTGTGTTGCGAGGACATAATGAATATAGTATTGCATGCATTGACCAAACTTAAATCGCAATTAGACCTATTATGTTATATGGAGCTAAATATTGGGCTATAACTCGATCACATGAGCAGAAGATGAGAGTCGCATAGATGAGGATGTTAAGGTGAATGTGTGGACATAAATGCTCCAGTTTGACGATGTGAAACTAGGACAAATACGCATATCAAACGAGCAAGAGGAAGACAAAAAAGACTTGGTTAGCAACAATAAAACAAGATAAAATTTATTTAAATATAGATGATAATAGAGTAGAAGATAGAGTTCAATGACGTAAAAAGATTCATAGGTCACTCCACCTAGTGGGATAAAGTTTGGTTGTTGTTATTGTTATTGGTCAAACTAAGAGCATAACGTAATATATATCTATTTGCTACGGTATTCCTCTTTTCATTTTTTGTTCTTGTGGTTGGGGGGATTACCCAGTGGGTCTAAGACAAGAGAAGAATTCTTTTGTAGGAGCATTTTGACAAAACAAGAAAGGAGGGTGGTGGCGATTTTATAGGTAGGAGGCAGCCTCAATCTCACCCTTGGCATGGAACTCGAAGGGCTCAGACTCTTGCATAGTAATCTGCTTCTTCAGGACGCATAACACACGTGCATACCTATTAACTACAACAGTTATCGGTACACAAACATAAGAGGTGCATCAACTACATTAGATAATCATTTGGATATAAGCTAAATAGATATTTCATGCTAACGATAAACAACCTGGAGGCCTATTAGAGGGGGAATTAAAACTAATTATCTATTTTACTAAGAAAAAAAAATGTAAAATTCACGTGACACGGAAAGCGCATTTGCAAGTTACTAAACTCCCTACGGTAGAATCCAAAGGGGAAATGAGTACGATAAAACTCTTCTGCAATACACAATGCTACGAATTCATTCTATATCAAGAGACTTATGTAAAACTGAACCTTGTATCCTATTGATATCTGAAGGATTGATTGGAGCCGCAAGCATCTTAACACACACATCATTTGCTTTAAGTTCCACTGGTGGTAGATCAATCAACCTGAACAGCATCACAATCTTGTTAAACCCAAAAACAAAGGCATTGTATATCTTTAAGCAACGCCTCTAATCGTCTCGTAAACAATCAATACGATCAAATTGAAGAAGGGGAAAAAAGGTAGAAACTTGTTATCGGATAATCCACAGGACAGGACCGCACCAAATTAAAATACTATAATACCTTAAACCACATGACTCGGACCGTGTTGGCTGATTACGCTACTCCCAGCGAAAGACTACCTAACTAGTATGCTGTTTGTAGTTAAAGTTAGTTCATCTTTATCTTTTTTTAGATGAATTTATTATTTTTATACAAGTATGAATGTTTTAATTAAATTTTATCAATTTTAATATTGATAGAAAAAATTTCATTCTAAGTGATCATTTTCGACACACTAATAAATTAGATAATCTTTTAAAGAAGTTAAGCGTAGATGAAAATAAGAGAATGGATCAGTCATATATAGGGGATCCGAACTACTCCATCCCTAAATTATATAAAAAAGATAAATCAGAGTTAGTTTATATTCGACCATCAAATAAATAAGATGTAACAAAATTTTTACAAAGCAGCTAAGATGTGATACAAAATTTTCTCGGAGATGCATCCATCAAGAATTGATGGCAGATAGCTTCTAGCCAAAACAAAAACCCGTCCTAGATTGCCTAAATTTTGTATTTCATGCGAGATATACAAAATACTCAAGATCAATTAGTTCAGATCTTCACCAAATCATCGAGGTTATTATTACAGCAACTAGAAATTCCCTAACTTGCGTGATTTTTATTGTCAGACTTCTAGATATCTAACCTTGATTATATGATGATTCAGTCTGGCAACTCCTGGTGTTGCAAACTGCATATATCCTTGATAAATGAAGGAAAACGGAGATTGGCATCATTGTCTATTGAATTCGCATTTGTACAAACAGTCATACGATTAGGGTTACATGATACCCAGCACACAATCAAACTGGAATTCAAGATGTAATTGCACTACGAACGCAGAGGTGACAAGTCAGCCCACTAATATGATAGTTCCCATGGTAATACAGTGTCACTGTGGATGAAATGGGCTTATCGAAAGCTATCTGTTGCCAACTAAAAATCCAGTAAGGATAACAAAGATGAATTTGGTACACACTGCGTAAATTGTTACAACTGGGGCTACTTTATAATCACCAAATAATAGGAAGCTTAGCGATACCATAGTGCGACGAAGCTTTTCCTCCTATAAGTCCCACTTCAAGATATTACAAGGTTCTGATCTTTGTTACTGCACCATGGAGAAATAGCATCAGAAAAATTCACCTTTTCATTAACAAGAAACTAAATTCGAATTGTCAATGAACACATCTCAACAGAACAGTCAGAGATAATAAGGATTAGTTTAAATGAAAACAAAAATTGTGGTATTAATGTCTGGTAGCATGGGAAAAATATCGGTAAAAGAAACGGTAAACACCACCTTATGAATTAACCATTAGTAATTTAGGTATTCTCATTCGGTAAATCTTCCAAACAGATACTATATATAGCTGTAACATGATTTCCTAACTTCTAGAACAAAAGTCATGGTAAGTCAAATGTCCAGCTTCCTTAGTTCTAACAACAATTCTGTATAATTTCAACGTGCAATAGACTTGAGTGGCACCTCTAAACATTTAGGATTCCATTACTTGGTTGGAAGGTATGAGTGGAGAAAAAGTGACAAAAATGTTACATAAATGAAAAATTAGCTTGGTCTTGATGAATTAGCATGAAAACTTAGGTTCGTCTAGATGAATCAATTTAAGATTAACCTAATATATGACCACAAACAGACAATATAGCCCACATGATCTCAAATTTTAATCTGTCAAAGAATACATAACAAGTCTGGTCTACATATGCATGTGGTCACATAGACAACCTATAAAAGAATTGCTGGCCGCGCAGCCATACCATTGTTGGTATTGTCATTCCTTTTCGTGATTGTAAATGTAATTGGCAAAACGAACAGGAACTTGACATCCCGGAACATGAAGCTCCCATCAAAATGGGCCACGGGGAAGGGTCACACAGCCTTACCCTGCATTGAAAGAGGTTTTTGCAACTCGAACCCGTGACCTTCAGGTAACTTTCCTCTTGCGTCAAGGCTCCCCTTCTTTTACAATTCCAAACATATTAAAAAATTATCACATTTATGCTTTTACATCCATAAGGTACCAAATTATGGTGTATGTTGTTGGGGTTCCAAAACTCAGAATAAAGAAACACAGATTTGTATTAGAGTTAACAGAAATAGTACAACAAGAACACTCAAATCTGATAGAGAAACTCCCTCCACCAGCCAAAGATCATACTCTCTTTTGATAATAATTCTTATATCCCTTCCCCCACTAACTTTCCGCCAACTTGTAACCACACACACTCTAAATTCAGATGGAGAGATCTGAATTTAATCCTTCATTTTCTTCTAACATGAATAACTTCTATTATTTCTCTGCACATTGGTGAAGTGGGTGGAATTTTTCACCATATTTGAAGCATAATCCCTTAGCCCTTTGATCCAATAATTCTGGGTAAGAAATGGTACAAATTCCTCTGAATTTTTCCATGAACCCTCGCCTATCTTCTTCTCCTTTTCATGTTGTTGAGGTTTGGGAGAATGAAGGATTTCTATTTGATGCAGAACCTGCGTTACTAGTTTCCTTAGACTCACGAATCTTGTTGGAACGCCATCCTGATATTGTACTAGTTCTGCCCATTTGAAACGACTACCCAATTTCTTTTGAATTGAATTATTCCCAACATATGGCTGAAAACTGCCCTGAACAGCACTGCCTTGGCCAAAATTGCTCCATAACTTCTCCTTCCCAAATGTCTTTTGTGAAATCCCCCCTTCCTCTAATATTTCCTCTTCAACATCCTTTGTTATGTGCATTAATTGCCCTCTAGACAATGTATTTAGTGTTCGAACTCTTCTTCGGATATGAGGTTGTAATCCACTCATAAAATAGCCAATATACTACTCTTCTAGTAGACATGGAACTTGTGAAGAAATTAACTCAAAAGCTTCAATAAATTCTTCCACATTTCCAATTTGTTATAATGCTCTCAATTCTTCGAAAGGATTTTTATGTCTACGCCTTCCATAACGAGCAATGAGAGTGCGTTTAAGTTTTTCCCAAGTTTGATTAACTTCAGTCTCCTTAAGAAGATTAAACCAATGAATGGTAGGGCCTTTCATACTTACATGTGTCAACTTGACCTTAACTTCATCAGAAGTATTCTGGATTTCGAAATAAATTTCAGCCCTAGTAATCCATGCCACCATATCTCAACCATCAAACATTGGTAATTCTATTTTCTTAATAGACATCCTGTACTCCTCCAATTGATCACATTAATGTTCTTGAGGCTCAGATTGAGACGACTGATCGGATGCCCCCATTCAATCGTGTTGCTTCAACCCTTGTTCCTAATTGCTTGCTGATCTCTTGTAAATGAGACTCATGTTGTTGTAATTCGGACATCAATCGTTGCATAATACCTCTGATTTCCTCCATACTTCCTTCTTGCACCGTCACTCTCTTCCAAAACATTAACCCTATCTGACATGCATTCCTTCTAAGCAAACAACCCCTCTTACATCCGGCAGGTCAGGCAAATGTTAGGGTTCCAAAACTCAGAATAAAGGAGCACACAAGAGTTAACAGAAATAGTACAACAAGAACACTCAAATCTAATAGAGAAACTCCCTCCACTAGCCAAAGACCATAGTCTCTTTTGATAATAATTCTTAGATCCCTTCCCCACTAACTT
>JBAMIE010000063.1:371521-381689 GCA_037177295.1 Kaempferia parviflora
TGCACCCCTCCACGCAGCAGTAGCACGGCAGCTTCAGCAGCGCCGGCGACGGCATGGACGGCGTCTCGCCCCGCAGCGACTCTGATCCCCGCCGGTACTGGGCCCCATGCCCCCACATATGCATCTGCATTATATATATATATATATATATAATCAAATCTTGCAATTATAGTCAAATGTTTGTTTAATTTCTTGAGTTTAAATTATTAATTAAGAAGCATAAATTAGAATGTAGCTAGGTGTACAAAAATTAACAATTAATGAACCTGCATGTTGTTGAAACGGTTGAAAGTTTTGTTGCAAACGGTGCAGGAGAAGTGATTGTTGCTAATTAGGATTTCAGATGCGGAAGGGATCCAGTATTGGCTGGGCGGCACCGGCACCGGCACTGGCACGGCCGGTTTCAACCCCACGCCACTGACACCGTCAGCGGCAGCAGTACTACTACTACCTGCAGTGCAACTGCTTGAATTTGGAAGGCCAATGGAGAGCGCAATCGTGACGTCGGAGCGGCCGTAGGCTTGGCATTGGTTGAAGGTAGAGTAGTTGAGCCAATTGGAGGAGCAACGTCGACGGGAAGAGGAGGCTGAGAGTGTAGTAGTACTGGTGGGCGTGGCCGTGTGGGCGCCAGGGGGGCTAAGAGAGAGCAACAAAATGGAATCGTCAACTTCCTGATCATGAGGAGGTTTGCAGTTATGGTCGTTGGAGAAGGAGTGGTTGCCGCCGTGGGAAAACATGCATGCATGGAGCTAGAACAAGCTAGCTAGCTAGATAATTAAGTGGGTACAGGAGTCCATATATGTACTATATATATAGCTAGCTAGGTAGCTAGGCTAGCTGGAGAAGATGCATGAGAAGAGGGAGTTAACGATCGATAGATAGGATTAAGGCGTCTATTATCTAAGACAATTAAGTAAGGCAAGCCAGGGAGGGAGGGTTTAAATTCTAAATTGCATTCCAGGGAACGGAGTACAGAATGATCGATAGAGAAGGCTCAACTGATCAAGTGGATAAAATTAAAGTGGAGATCGACCTGAGGGGTTTTTGGCTGGTTTAGGTTGGAAAGATGGCGCAACGAATAACTATCTTATCGACATATGAATATCGTAAGTTATCTTCCAAACCTGTGAGATTCATGCATAAATATTAGAAAATAGGAAAACTATCTCGTTCTATGAAGGAAACAACGATTCAAAATAGAATTAAACCAAAACTGTCTCAAAACATTAAACACGACACTTAAACATATTAAATACTTAATTGCAAGATGACATTATCAAAATAGCCTAAATACCCAAAATACATGCTGGCCTAAACGCTGTTGTTTGGACCTAAAACTTGACGGTAATGACCAATAACAAAGGTAGGTCTTTAAGTTTTGCACACGTGAGCACAAACATGGTTTTATTTCTAGTCTTGAGTTCAAAATTATCCCCTTTAAATGTTACTATGTTGAACCCGTAACAACAGATAGACCAGCAAAGGTGAGCATTGGCGATTCACTCGTCCCAGCAACCTCCTTCATTCGGACCCAAATGTGAGCATTGATTGACCCAAGACAAATGAGAGATGGCATAGGTGGGACCAGCAAGTGTTGTCGAATGGCTAGCTAGCAAGCAAGGGATAGGTATGGGACCACCAAGGGGGGATTCAATGCCACATTAAATACATCTTCTAAGTTTTGCACGTAATCTAACAAAATAAATGCGTGCACTTGTATTAGGAATTTGCATGCCTCTGACAAATTTCTCTTCACATTGATATGAAGAAGACATATCTCTATGGAATTTGCAATTCGCACTCGATAGAGGCAGGATATCTGCATTCTTCCTCTAATTACTAGTAGTTACACACTTGATATATTAGTCAAAAGAATTACAATTTAGTTTGAGTTATTTACTATTTATCACCCAAAGAAAGAACTATATATATCACCATGCATGCAACAGGAATAGTTAATTAAGTTTACAAAGTTACTTGAGTTTATAATTATTTTGAAAAGTTACCTTATCCTGGAAAGGTTGGCATTGCCATTACAAAAATTGATTTTTAAAATTGCATCCAAATTTTATGCCTGATGATTGCTAACTATCAATAAGTCACTTTGTATACTCTCCTACACTATTGATTTTCATGTGAGCAATTCAACCTAAATGCTTCTTAAACCACACGCGCCAATGTCAAGGAAGGTTTCAAAATCAGATTGGGGACTACAATTAATAGACAAAATTAAGATCAGGGAGAAACTCAGGCTTAAAAATAATAAAAGTAAAAGAAAATCTTAACAGTGTGATAGGTGAAAAGCCAGTTAATAATCATCAGCAATGCCAAATGATAGTATAGACGCAAAATTTCTCATTGTGAATAAGTTTACTCAAATCTGAACCAGAACAATATTAGGTAGCTGAAACTAGAATCTCATCTACGGCAAATAGTTGACGCATCCAAGCACTTGCTGGAAAAATTGACTTCGTGTTTAAAAGGAGCAAACATAAAATTTTCAGTATCAAGAACAGCTGAAAAGTTGGAGGTAGTTCCAGTAAAACAGAGCCTTAATTAGTATAGTATATTTTGTTTTACTGGATAAAAATCCCCTATTTTAAGTTCTTCAACATCAAGAGATAATCATATGGACCTGAGATATTTGAACTGGATGGATTCCAATATTAATATTTGTCAAATTATAAGGGAGTGATAACATAAAGGAAAACCCAGGGTTGTAATTTTCTTTATGCAACTGAAAATAATCCCTAACAAGATGTTGGTGTGCACACATAGAACTGGAAAGAAAATATAAAAGAGTGCCATTGTATTCAAAAGATTCATCAGACTGAAATACCTGTATGTATGTAACAGAGCATACTACAGATCGACATGGAAAATATGGACTGTTTGTGTACACACACACACACACACTGCCAATTAAGAATGGCATGTTGGTTATAGCATGTTTGTATATCAATAAAGCAGAAATATGGTCAGCCAGAAAATTGATCATGAACTGAAAACATACCACATCAAAGATATCCAGAGAATGATGCAGTTTTCCATCAGATCAATCAATTCGGTGAAGCAAATTCGTTGCAACATGAGCATGAGAAGCACTTTCAATAGCACTCCTTGCAGATACAAAAACCAGATACTTCCCATCTGGGCAGCAAGTGTAGTCAGAATTGAATAAGGACCTCACGGGATTGTGATAGCTAATTCATACAAAACTCTATATAATCACCTCAGAATTAAAAATAATTTTTGAAAAAAAGAACATAATATGTGACCTGAGATATGATACTAGACAGTTAAATTAAAGGAAGAATTCACAACATTTTCATTCCTGATGTATGGAGGTCAGCACTATGAGCTAATTACCACAGCAAACATATCTAATCTAAGAGAATTATAGGTCACAGGAAAAGATGGCACACACTCACTCATTTGACAATGTATTAGAACTTTGCACCCGAAAAGGATCACCAATTGCCTATTGTAACAATACTTGATTCTTAACAAAAACCAACAAGGAGGAATTATTTCCCTTCGAACCTGATGTCCACCAAACAACTTGTCCCACACTTGAAAACAAGGTTGTTATTTAATTTGTAGAATTTGCCAGTTTTTAAGTCATTAAATGGATTATAGTCTAGACTTATTCTTGCTGACAACAAAGATTGAAGGGTTCCTTTTCTTAGAACATGTTTCACCCCAGCCCTCTTCCCTGTCCCCTTGACCTTTCCAGCTATTCAAATCTTTCTACGTAGAACCTTCGTTCTTGAATCCTAAATAATCAAATACGGCTTTACTAAAGGTGGTTCCTCTGCAACATATATAGGTGGCCATTGACTCATAATGGTTCCACTTCCATGAAATCCCCTCAAACCTATAATACAGTCCATTTCATTTAAAAGGGTAACAGGTGAATAGAACAAAGTGCCAACCATCCTGTGGCCTGGGGATATAGTTTATTAAGTGCATTTTGTAAAGGATAAAAGAATTAATTAATATCACCATCCATGAATTTCTTTTTCCAACAGAGCCGGCCCCCCAAATTTGGAGCACGGTAGGCAAATCATTCTCCTTATTACGAACCACAAGAATTTTCAACATAGCTATGTTTGGTGAGGGTAATCAGTCTTGTAAGATAATCTTGATTAGTTTAATTATTTTATTTAGTACAATTTTAAAACTGCAGTGTAAGCATTGGTGGCGTTTGATTGCATGAAAATGACTATCCTGTAGAACGTTGATTTGATATTTTAGTGAGAGAACATGTTGGTTATTAAAATACTTTTAATAAAAATAATGTCTTTAATTACAGCGTTGTTAACAAACTCAAAATTATCAAAATCTTATAAGTCGTAGTCTCGTAGATCATAAGTAGAATTTTAAATTAATTTGTATTATTAAATGAAGATTTTAATATATATATACATAAATAAATTTTTTGGCATTACGGAATCAAAACCTTACGATGTAAAGCGATTATTTTAGAAATTAGAGGGTATATATAAATTTACATAAATAAGATACATATAATGCCATTGCCGTACAATTGAGACATCGGTTATTGTGTCCATTTCTCTCAACAAACCACAATTTTTTAATTGATTAAAATATTTTATTTTAATAAAATTGCTGGCATGTTTCCCTTCTACCAAGCACAAATGATTAGGTTTTAACTTAACTTTCATCCTTCCCCTCAATTTTCTTCGGAGAACGTCGTCTTCTCTCCTTCTTCTTTTTCCCGATCTCTCTATTTTAATTTTTAATTTCATAAAAAGATCATAAACTATAACGGGTTTGCGAGTGAGTGAAATTTGATATTTCAAAACTTCATTCGTAAATCGTAATTATGATTGATCATAGAATCTGTGATCATATATTGACCTTAAGATCGATACAGTAATCGAGATAAGAACAATTTACACAACTAAATATATAATTAACAAAATCACAAACAATTTATTTATTTATTTATTTATATATTTTTTCTCAATATATGATCGGTCGGTGAAGTTTCAAAAGCCCGCCGGAGCGAGTCTCAGTCGGAGATCCAACCCAATGACGTCCTCCGCGCCACCCTCTACGACCACCGCACCACCGTCGATCGTGCGGCTCTTGTCTGAGCACCACCCGGGCGCAGGCGCGAGCCCACCTCCGTACACCGCCGCCTCAGTGCAATTATAGTACGGCGTCGGGGAGAATCCGACAACCCAATTCGGGGCGGCCAGGGAGACGCTCCGGGGGCAGAGAGCCAGATGGTTCCTCGCCGCCGGCAGGGGGCAGTGGAGGAGGGCTCGGCGGCGCAGCTGCCGTCTCTCCTTCTTGTGGGCGTTTTGGTGGCCGCCCAGCGCCTGCGAGTTGGAGAACTCCCGGCAGCAGTACTGGCACTCGTACTTCCTCCCGCCGCCGCCGCCGCCCACGTCACCTGCCGCCGCATCCTTGTCGGGCACGCGGAACCCGAAGAGCTTGAGCCCGGCAGCACCGCTCGGGGACGACTTGGCGGGGCACTCTACTACTCTCTCCATATATATGAATATGATATTGAAGAAGTGGAATGCGTTGCAGGTTGTAGCAGAGAACTGAGACAAGAACACATATTTATATGGAGAAATTAATCAGATGATCATGTCTATGTCTTTGATTAATCAGCTAAAAACGAAAGAATCTAGGAAGTCTAAGAAGAAATGGATAGCCACTGTCGACCCATATAACTTAATGCCTTTTGAAAGACAACAATAGTAGTTGTTTGATCATAATTGTCCATCGATCTGTGCATAGAAAATAATATTGGTAATTAATGGATACGAGGATGAGTCCAATTCATTGGAAGACAAGATAAATTAAAGCAGAGTACGTACTTAGTTAAATACTGGAGTTCACGGGTTTCCTAGCTAGATCTCCTTCAGCGTCCCATGCAAACTTCGCACCAACATGCATGATGCGACGTGGACTTACATCGCCTGTCAATTCAATGTAGAGCCCAATCGATGATGATGATGAGAGACAGTGATCAATTGCATGGTACTGAAATGACGGGACACCGCTAGCTGCACTGTACATATATATCTCTATCTATACGTACGGAGCCAAAATATATATACTGACCAAATATATGTAAAGAATATTAGCAAAGGGAAGTTTAGGGATCCAGTCTCCTAATTTATTGAGTTTATCACTCACACGCTTTGCTTTTCTAGTTTTCTTGTATCTTGATCAACTGAGACGCATGGAAATTAAACATGACAGCGAGGAAATGAATAAACTAAAATAAAGATTTTGGTGAAGTGGCAATTAAGGTCTTTAATTGTACGAATGACATGAGAGATTGTGTGTAATATGTGTACCTCTTTGCATTTTTTTTCTTCTAGCTCTAGCTCTAGCTCTAGGAGTTTCCTTATCTTTAATGAGATTGGGTGCCACATCTCCATCGACCATCGATCATCATTCATCACCTCAACTTTATGCTTCAAGTAATTCTAAAGTCCTCTCCAAACTCGATCCCTACACAAGAGTACTCACTGCTTGTAACTTTGCTTCACCTACTATATATTTCTATTGGGGGAAACTTACTCATTAGTCTTAATTACTTTAGTCAGAAGAAACATAAAAATATTATGAAGCTACTATCCCTTATATCATTTCAACGAATTGTGAATCAAACTACAATACTTCACTCAATAATCTGCCATTGACCGTGAATTATATGACCTCTATAGCTTGTAGATATGGCTCAGCTGTGTTTACTCATCAAGAAAACCTGCAAATTAAATTTAACCCACTCAGTCCGATCCCTCACAAGGCTCTTCTACAAGGGGGTACAAATGTGCAGTAGTGAAGGATTCTCGAAGTCACTCCTACCATGGATTCATTTGAAGCAGTCTACTTTATAGAAAGCAATTGAAGTGACCCTTTTGGATATAGCTCCATGGCCAAATTAGATTCTCCATGTTAGGCGGACATATGATATGATGGGCCTACTAAAATATATACTCTACTCGTTGAATTAATTAATGATCCATGTCTTCTTCTTCAACTTTAGTGCTGTGCCTGTGGGTGGTTCTTGATTGTTGTTTGTTTGCTTACGATCCTGTGATTTTGTTGTAACCATGCATGAAAAGGACGAAACATTGTAAGGTGCTTGGGAAAAAAGCATGAGAGTACTTGCCATATGTATTACTCATCACATGATCTCTTACTTGCCATATGTATTACTCATCACATGATCTATTAGTGATTGAACCTGATTTTTGGGTTCCTTCAGCCTAATAAGCAGGGGGGACTCATGCAGCACTGGTTCACTTGCCACTAAAGGTTCTTTTGCTAATCCACAAGCAAGAGACCTTCACGTACGTACTTTAAATTCAACAATCCAATTCTTCTCTTCTGTTGGATGACTCTACTTCTTTAGTGGCATCTTTTCATATGAAAGTAGAAAACAGAGTCTAATCTTCGTGCGTTTGGAGACATATCGAACTTTTGGGTAGTGACACATGATGGTGCTCGTGCTGTCCTTTAACCCGTCGCACAAACTAATTAAGTGGTAAGACTGCATAGTGTCCTGGTGTGTCACACTGATGCTAGGTAGAGACGAAACAATTGAGGACAAGGCAGAAAAGAAAATCAAAAAGACAGAGAAATCTTGTGGTCTTTCAAAAATTTTTTTTTATTAATAATAGAGGGTTGAATCTTCGTACATCTAAACATGTACTCGTACACACTCCTTGTACAGACTTTAGACCATGAGACTAAAAAAAACTCAAATATATGGATCTTAATTTCAATCTTTAGACAAAATAAAGAGATCTTTTCAGAGAAAAAGAAGTTTTTTTGACAAAAATTAAAATTAGTAAGATAGATCGTTGAATAGATAAACTAGGACTCAAAAATTAAGGTTGTAAACGAGCTTAGCCGAGCCGAGCCGAGCTCAAGCTAGCCTAGGCTCAAGTGGGCTTGACTCGATTTATACCGGCTCGACTCAAGCTCGAGCTCGCTCGAGTCTATAGAGTTGAGCTCGAGCTAGAGCTCGATACTTAATTATGGGCTCGAGCTCAATATTATATATTATTATTGGCTTGTTTAGTTCGACGAGCCACCGAGCCAATAATAATTAAGCTCGAGCTCGGCTCAATTTCTAATCAAGCCGGCTCGAGCTCGATCACCTTCAAGCTCGAGTTGAGTTTTGACCGAGCCACGAGCGGTTAGGCTCATTTTACCTCTACTATAAAATGTTTAAAATATCAAAAATACCCTAAATAATATAAAAATAAAAATTACTAAAAAAACAAGTAATAAAATTTTGAAAGTCTCACTTGAAAGGTGAATTTTGATTCCGAGTCCAAGTCAAAAATATGACCCTACTAAATTCTCACTCCAGATCATGTTGAGCTGGTCACACATCATTCACATGAATTGCTTCCTTCTTTCTGGGAGGCGAATCGAGAATTCACTGCGGGGCATCGCAGAACTTACTCAGATGACTAGCAAAATTTGACTTCGCTAATTTAATCGCTGCGTTCTGACAATGAAGAACATAAATTCAATTTTTCTTTGACTCTAAAAATAAAAGAGAGAGAGAGAGGTAAATACAGCATCAATTAGTGCTCACGCTCTAATTAGTACGTTGTTGGGTTTCATTGTATTGCATTCATTCATTCATTCAGTCGCTTTCTTGATCAGCAAATGGAGAAAGAAAGCAGCAAGAGCGCAAGAAGAAAGAGGGCAGCCGAGGAAGATGAGGATTCAGATATGGAAAAGTTCTACGCTTTGCTGGAGAACATCAGAGCTATGAGAGACTCGTTGAGGAAGAGTGACACCCGTAGTAAGAGGATGGAACAGAAGCATCGCTGCCGGTCGCCGGTGTGGAAGCCTAAGTTTGAGCTGGAAGACTTTGCAGAGGAGTGCGGCGGCGGCGCTACCGCCATTGGGAAACAGAGGAGCTGGCCAGAAGAAGAAGGTAAAGAGGAAGAAGCAGGAGAACAGAAGATCATGAGCTTGGATCTCCGCTTCTCTCTTTAATTAAAGGTGAGAAACTGGAATATGGTTTGAGTGTGACGAATTTGGAGATGAAATCTAAGAAAATCATTGGATCTGAATTCTGAAATGCCATGAAACGTTTTTTTCTTCTTAAATTTATGTTTGAGATATGGTTCCAATCGTTTTCAGAATGAAATTAAGATACATATTTAGCAACTTTTCAATAAAAATATATACATATTTTTCTTAGTGGAGTAGTTAAGCCGTCAAGGAGAGTTTTTTAGATAGACTATGGATTCTATCAGAATCAGATCTTCCTCCGAAGAGCTGGGGATATCGTTTTATGCGTAATCTATGAATTTGAGACATCTTCATGAAGGGCAATTCACACTCATGAAGTCACTTACACAAATTGTTGTCATCAAAGATCGATAGAAACAAGTGCCAAAGTATACACACACGTACGCATGAAGATCATACAGATATAAGAAGATCTAGGAGGAGCTCGATCACCATTAATTCACCAACTGGAAGCAACTGTAATGCATGAAGCAAGAAATCATACATTAAGAAGGCTCTCCCTCTTTCGTTCACTACCCTTTAATTTCTCGGCCATGGCGGCTGCAGCCTTATTGCTCGAGCTGGGCGTACCAGATCCCCTGGATCTTCACGTCCTTCGGCGTTTTGGCGCCCAGGTCTGTGTCCGACGGCTGCAGGCTCTCGAAAACGCCGATCAACTCCCCGGTCTCCGGCTTGCTCTTCGTCACGCTCAGCGTGATGTTCCCTGTTGAAGACGACACGTTCTTGATGTTCTCCTTGCTCAGTTCCTCCTCGTCTCCCCTTCCGCCGGCAGGCAGCGCAACGGCATTGTCGTACCCGGTGGATCCTCCCCTGCCCTTGGGGTCGAGGAACGACGATCCCCGGTAGGAGGGCACCAGGAACTTCCCGCTGAAGCTCTCTGGTTTTCCAGTCGCCACCAGCTGCTTGACGGTGAAGAGGAACGGCACGCGCTCTCCACCCGGCAGCTGCACCGTCACCGCCGCGTAGTCGATCCCGTCCTTCTCCTCGAACTTGACGGCGCCGTCAGCGGACACCTCGAAGGGCCCCTCGATCTCGTCCAGCGTGTACGTCAGCCGCGTCATCAGCTTCGTCTTCTGGAACTCCGGCGGCGCGTTCTTCGCCACTCCCTCCGCCT
>JBAMIE010000063.1:386527-422778 GCA_037177295.1 Kaempferia parviflora
AATACATAAAAATATGTGACATTTTCTCCAGTGTGCAGGTGTATATAGTAAGTAGGCACTGCATGCGGTAGAAGGAGACAAATGAGATCCTCTGTCTTATTTTTACATGTCCCCATGTCCTATTCATTGATCGGACGGATCACATTAGATCAAGCATCCTTGAGATCTCACCTGATCTGATGTGATCCGTCCGATCAGTGAATGGGATACGGGGACATGAAAAAAATGAAACAAAGGATCTCATCTCAGAAGGAGAGCAACAGAGAACAGATGGGCCATGGAAGAGAAGGGTGACAGAGGGAAGGTGAATGATTCTGTTTGGTTGCGAAACAACCAAAAGGCCTTTGCCGTACTGCCTACTTGACCGGTTTACTGCACTGCACTGCGCAGCGCGAGCATGGAAATGCACGATATGTTTGTTCATCTTGACAATTTTTTTTTTTAAATTATTGAGCTGGATCAAGTTAATTTTTACCAAACTTAATTAGCCAAATGATCATCTTATAATTTAATCTGATTATTGTTTAAATAAATAAAAATGTCAATATTCCTAATTGTTAATAGAATATATATAATTTAAAGTTCTAAAATTCATATAAATATGCATGTTTTGTATTTTTATATATATTCAAATTAAAAGGTAAAAATATAAATTTTCTTATGGTTTTTTAGTTGGTTTGGCTAGTCACTGATTGTGCACAAAATTTAAAATACTTGATTTTTTTTGCTGCATAGTTGATTTTGACGCTTAAGCGTCATGAAATGTCTATGGCTGGTTATGAACCCACTTAGGGCGTGACATCCATATTCAAAATAAGGATGAACAAATTAGAAGATTATGTGGAAAAGGCAAAAAGAAGTCTGCACGCTGTGAGAAAGGGTCTTAAAGAGTAAATGATCCAATTCTTTCATATAGTCATGTGTGTATCCAAATACATATCCACAACACAGAAAATAAGCAAACTCACCTAACATCAGTACTTTCAACTTAATTTGCAAAATCTAGTTTAGTCCGTACACACTAATTCAAGAACAGATGTAACTACGAGTACTACTAAAATTAACAAGAGGGGAGGAAAAATAATCTTTTGTACGGTGGGGGGACATGAACACGAGAAATCTAAAATGCTTTAGCTGGCGTACATGCTACTATCCTTCCTACCAGCAAGAATCATGGAAATCTGCAAACCTCGACTAAATGCCTGGTTGAAGAGTAAACGAGTCTGGAATTCTGAAACAAAGGGGAACCAAGAAAGGACAACAATTGGCACAAATATTGCCATTCCCATTATATACTCGTATGCTCTTCCCAGCTCCTTGATTGAGTCCCAGAATCCTAGCCTTCTCACAAGAGGTCTGCATGCTTGTCCAATCTTGGCACGAGATATTAGATTTCAGCATTTATCGAAAATTTCAGCACACTGGAATCTTTGATTGACAAATTAAACACTTTACTCACCAGGAGAATAGACCAGCCGGTTGGCATGAAGCCCAGCAGTGCAGCAAAGACATCTGATAGGGTCAAGTCGCAGACGACGAACAAGACTGTCATGATGGATACAAAGCCAAGGAAGAGAAGACCCTTGAGGATGCGGAACATGAGTTGGAAATCAGTACCAAAACCACGTCTTCCCATTGAAACCATCTGCGGTGATAAGTGATAGCAGAGTTAAAAAAAAAGTCAGTTTGAATATTAGTTAAGTTTTGATTTGACTGATCTACTCAATTTTCATATAGCTTATGAGTACCTTAAGAACTAACAATACAGTCAACATCACCAGCCACGACAGTCCATAGACCTACAAGAATGTTAATGAGCAATAACAGTGTAGAAGTAGTTCTCGAAAATTAAAACAAATGAAAACAAGACCAATAAAATGAAATACCAGAACACTTCTGCTGTTATGAGCTATGTTCAGGTGATAAACAATCCCATACTGGAAGATCAAGAAACGTAGAGCCAAGATAATTTCTAGCATTCGACCACGGATACTTGTGCTCTTTAAGTGTGCATGCTCAGTTTCCCACCAGGATTCCCAACTCCTATCCACTGCAATCCCAATTCCCCCACGGTTTCCCATCCATTTCTTCCAGTCTGTCCAATCATCAACGGTTTTCTGCCACTCAAATCCGGATGGATTGAATATAAAAGGAGCAAACAACCATGACACAACCAAGAACCACATAGACATTGTGACAAACAGGTATAAAGATGAACTTCGGTATGACTGCCCATATACTTCATATACAACCAAGAGAATCATTAGTTCTAATCCTTTCACAAAGTGGCTGCGTGAGTACATACGGTAATTGTCAGCAAACTTAGCATGAAATACCACAAAACCACGACCAGTAGCACTATATTTTGCACCTCCATGCAGTATTGTCCTTCCAAAATAATGAGCTTTAGTACCAAGCTGGAAGGTAAAGAAAACAGAAGCCAATTGCAGTTGCATTATTATAAATTCACCAATAGCCGTCCGAAATCCCTTTTCCAAACCAACTTCCATTACCATAGGAAGAACAAGCAATAAGCCCAGCTGAAAGACTGATTGTGAAGCAAGAGCATTTTCAAGGGGCTTGTTGTTTTGCTGAACGCGCGGATCCTCCAGAATTGAGCTTTCCAGTCCACTCATGACTAAGTATAACCGCCCATATAGGAAGACATATACGGTAAGAACAGTTATCTGAAAAAGATTGATGCAGGCATCGTGAAACAATTAACTTCAAAAGGGAAATCAAACTCAATATCACTGTGCTATGGTCCAACATCACATTCTATCGTAAACCACCGGTAACTTGAGAAAAAACATAAACAGGAAAGAAGAAAATGAGTGCAAATTTTGATTTCTTGAAGAAATATAGGTGTCTACATAATAAGTCGAGTGCAATCCAAGACCTGTGAGAACTTTCCTTAATTGTGTCATGGTATGGAATTAACAACAGTAATTTTGTAAGCAATCAGCTTTGTTCCACACAGTGAATTGCAATATTAACAAGAGTAATAGAGGTAAACTTATTTAATTCATCATAAACTATAATAGTAAACAGTTACTAGTATATTGCTCACCATGCTGCTAAAATAGAAGCCCACAGTGGTGAAGTAGAAGGACAACATCCTATAGAAGTCAAATCTACGACCCAAGCGATAAACATCACGGCTCAATGTTTGTTCCCCATTTCCCTTAGAGACTTTTGCCTCAAAAATGGAAATTTGGTTCAGTCCAACATCACGCCCTTTACCTACTTGCATATATTCATGATGTGTAACATTTCCTCCACGTAGAGTTGAGTTAAATCCTGAAAATCATAAAATATCAGAAATACTGAAACACAGATAGTCCAATGTGGCAAGGATAACATTTTTTGAAATTAATTGACCTGTACATTTCAAAATCTCACCTGCAAAAATATCTTCACTCAAGTTTATGATTTTTGAAGCTTTACTTATGCCACCTCTAGTAAGGTGAAAAATTCTATCAAAAATATCTGGATGGCCATAATGGAAACGAACCCTGGCAAAAAATTTAGTTTCGTTAGAACTTGACCAAAATAACTACGCAATATGTACATATTTAAAGAATAAGAATGAGAACCATCTAGTCACTTTCACAAACAGCAAGCAGGCAAAAATATTTTTTTTAGGTGGGTTAAGATGACAAAGAACAATTTATTTCGATCGATACCAACATTTTGTAACTGAGAGAACCTAATTTTTGCAGATACAGATGCACAATTGTTGAAGAAAGAAGCGAACTGTAATTGTATGCCATAGTGAAAAATCAGATGCTTATGCGAACGACTAAATACAGCTATCTAATTTTTAGTATTGCACATACCCATATATTTTTGGACATAGGTGATTTATAAATACAAGCCATATATTTGGACACAGGTAATATTTACACTAGCCATACTTGAGAGGGTTTGCCAGAATCCTTTGGCCGATAGTCACAAAGCTCGTCTCTTGGTTCGACATGAACCAAGCAAGCGAAGAAACACTATAAATGAAGACATTAAGGAGAAAATTAGTTGATAAAATCCCAAAGAACTTCATATCTTAACAAATTGCAAGTCGAACTGTAGTATTCACAATGAAATGAAATATCAACCAAAGCACAACCTTCCAGTGAAAATATGCTCTCGTAGACCCAGTATTGTGGGTGGATGTTTCTGATACTTAGGTCTTAAAAACTCACCCAAAACATTTCTGATCTTGAATGCTTCTTCAAGATAATTATCCTAAAAATTAAAATAGTGAGTCGAATCTTCTGAAACAATGAATGAACAAAAGTGAGCTACCTGATTCATATCAATGGTCTGAAGTGCTTCTCCTCGAGTGAAAATTATTGCATGATTCTGATTCTCTGGTTTCCCTTCACCAATATCTGTTGGTTTACCAGGGAGTTTGATACGGTAAATTTCCTGAAATGATCAATACATAAAAAATCACAATAAGCATAGAACAATCAGATTATGTACTAGTTATCACTACATATACCTTATCATGAAATATAACAAACTTCGTAAGAAGTAAATGCATCTATAAAAAATCAATGCAGCAGCAGCAACAACAACCAAGCCTTATTCCACTAGGTGGGGTTGGTTATATGAATCCTTTTACACCATTGAGCTCTATCTCCAACTATATCATCATCTATACTTACATAAATTTTATCTTATTTTATTGTTGCTAACCAAGTCTTTTTTGTCTTCCTTTTCCTCGTTTGATATGCGTGTTTATCATAGTTTCACATCGCCTAACTTAAGCATTTATTGGTCGTCTAAGTATATGCTCATACCATCTAAAACATGACTCACGAAGTTTTCCCTTAATAGATGTAACTCCGACTTTCTCTCTAATGCTCTCATTTCTTATTCTGTTCATCCTCGTATGTTCACACATCCACCTTAACATCCTCATCTCTACAACTCTCATCTTCTGCTCATGTGCTCGAATCATAGCCCAATATTCAGCTCCATATAACATAACAGATCTAATTGCAATTTTGTAGAACTTTCCTTTAAGTTTTAAAGGTACTTTATGATCACATAAAATGTATAAAAAATCAATGATCTTCAAACAAACAATTGTAAAAAATGTAAATTGTATAAAGATAATGAAAAACTAATTGGCTGATGGAATTTCAAATGAACAAACAAATGCATACACTATAAGATTTGCCTTCTTAATGATGACTTTCAGCTTCAAGGGAAGGAAATTACTTGATTATTGCAACTGGTCGGCCCTTAACCATATTAATTGTGAATTTAACCTTCTTCTATCTCTATCACAAAGAAGCACATTGGCCATTCACTATTTCTAACAATGCATACAAATCTGCCTCCAGGTCAATTAGCGCACAATGAAATAGGAAAATCAGTATATGCAAGAGGTAATTAGTAGCACCTCTGGATTTTACTAATCCAAATAGCATCCACGCACACTTCACTTGGTTCAGAACACTAACAAATTATTACAGATATTGATATTCTTTTTCTAGTCCTCTCTGGTATTAATTGAGATCCTTTTTAAATTAAGAAATTGGGATCCCATTATGTCGTCTTCAAATCAAATAATCCCAAGGTACAATCACAGAACTCAATCTGAATTCCCTTTTATACACTATTTTCTGTTTGGTATCAGGGTTCCAGTTCAAGAAATTTCAGAAATATAGAAGGAAGAACCAAGAACTAACAGAAGGTATTAAAAGGCAGGTGATAAGGATTATGCATAAACATATCACCTGCAAGGCTGATATTGTATTATATAATCACCTATGTAAATATTATGGAACAACCGTAAAGAAACGTACGTATATCCATGAAATAAATTTCATGATCTTTAAAATAAAGATTAGACCACGTGTTCTAGCAGTTTGGAGGCAAACTACCTCATCAAATTTATCACCGCCTTTAACAAGAACAGAATAATAGCATTTCTGAGTTTTGTTGTCCATAGTTTCTTCAGCTTCATCTATGTAAGCAACACGTAGTGAAGAGTGGCTGCGATATATTATTTATGGGACTTAAAAAATGACTTTGTTAACGAAATAATAAAAAAAAAGTGTTTATTAAACAGTATACTGGATTACTTCAACATGAGGTTGAGTATATTAGTGTAGCAACTTCTGTCCCTAGCTTCAGTAGATTTTTTCTGTATTCCATAGACCTGGCACGAAACAACATATGTAAATTTCATATCAGCAATAGCTAGTGCACGTGCACTAATATGGTCCTGATTATTCTCATCTGGTGAGTAAGTCCTGAAGCCACTCAAGATATCTGCAAGTCAAATACCATTATTGAATGAAATGTGCATTTACATTTCTAAGGAATGCTAACATATTTTGAAAAATGATTGTGACATGAAAACATGTAAACAATAACTAACCACGATCCTTCGCAGTATCCAGGAAGCACTGAAGCCTAAGAGCACGTCTGTAGTACATCATTCCTCTCACTAAAAAAACAAAGGCTCTTAAATGTTAAAGAAATTACTCTATGCTCGGGCAAGCACTAATCACATTAGGTTGAGAATAAACCTGTTCTAGCAAGTGTTTGGCCTCTATAAGACACCCAATGACGCAATTCATCCATGTTTTCCCTCCAAAAGTTCTCACTATTATCGTACTTTACTCGCTCAAGGAAGTTCTTCCACTCATCTTCAGAGCAAAGTTAAAAGAAATAGTTATAATGACATATATTGGTAATAAAAAATTACATAGAACAAATAACAAGCTCTATGTTGAGATTGCTTGAGATCGGCTATTATCTCACCATAAAGCTATATATAAGATATACATGACTTAAACTAAATAGTTAAGACAATGTCTACCTGGATATATCTTCTGTAAGTAAAACAGTGTAGATATTCCATCCTCATTTTCCTTATTAAGTTCCTCCTCAGAGTAAAGTACATCTTCTTTATAATAAGGTGTCAAGACACTGGATCAGGAAAGCACTATAAATAAGAACTATATTCAAAATAGTAAAATAAGAAGGAAAAAAATGAAGAGGAACCAAGTCAATCTGACTAATGCCTTGTGTAGCAAAAACCTTGTGACAATCTAGAAACCAAATTTGTGTCCTGTTTTCTTCAGCAAACAAGGCTTCTTAGAAATAATTGCACCAAGCCTATCACAGTGAAAAAGATTGCCAATGTCTTCTCAAGGGGAGTCCTAGTCGAAGAAGATGAAGAAACAAGTTTACAAGAAACATAACAGTGTAGGTGTTCAGCCAAGGCAAGATAAAACCGAAGTGTTATATTCTGGAGTTTATTTAGCGTATAGATAGTTGTAATTTGGGTTAATTGAGGGCTGAATTGAGATGTTTAACAACTGATTTATGGTTTTTGGATAAGATTTGGGATTAATTAGGATTACTTACCAATTTCTGGTTGGTTTAGGTGGAGAACGTTTTGGGGTTTCATTAGATGCAACTTGGCCTCAAACTAGTGTCAGGTAAGTTAGAACTGAACCAAGTTGAATGGGGTCTAAACTAGCCTGTTTCAGACTGAGGTAAATTAAGTTAGGTTTGGGTTGGGTAGTGAAAAACCCCTCTCCTCCTCTCCTCCCCTCCTCCCTATCGCATGAACCCTTATCCTTCCTGTCTGATTTGGTGAACATTCTACTAGTAAACTGTATCAACTGAAATTAGTAAGTGTAAACCAGAACGACACAGTCAAAGGAAAATTATTATATGCTAGTACCATAAAATCTCTAGGTAGAAATTTACCTGAAAGAGAGCATGTTACGAACTTTTGGAGTTGGTGGTAAATCCATAAACAAGGAGTTAGCAAAAAAGGTGATGCGGCGTCGAGCATCCAAATTTATAGGCACATCTATTGCAGATTCCTTGATTGTCAGTAGCAAATGGAGTCTATCCACCTATTAAATGATCCAAAGGAGGTAATTTATGAAAGCAATGCATGATCCTTTAGAAAAGCAAGCTGAAGATACAATCACCTTTTCCTTCCATGATGCATCTTCCATTAGATTTAGGTTTAAGTTTGAGAATTTGGGTCTGTTTTTAAGTTCATCCTGTTCCACGGATGAAGTCCTGCCAAGCATAATTCATATGAAAGAGAAGTGATTAGAACTAAAATCTGCATCGATGATAAACTGTCAGCTATGTATTTACCCATGTCCATTAGTCATCACATCTTGTGTAATAATCTCCATAATATCTTGCAATACAGTGACGATCTGTGATCCATATGATTCAGCATCTTCATTATCACCTTTCTGAAGAAAAACAGAATTGTTACGAGATATCCGTCATGATTCATATCAGTTGTCTTCTGAGAAATATTAGGAAGAAAATAAAATATAGAGGGCTGCACACGTACCAAAAGATTTAGCAGCTTTGCCAATTTGGCGCTCAGCAAGGGGAGTTCACTCGTACGGAACTTAACCAGAAAATTATGCTCAGCAGTAATTGACAACTCCACGGCTTTACAGATATTGTCTATAGATCTGAAGATAGTACAGTATATTACATAATATTATATTGGAAAAGAGTATCTAACAACAGAAAATATTAACAAGAGTGCATTTCTAACTAACTGAAAATTAGTACAAATTGATAGTAAACTTCCATGTTGCAAATCAAAAATTAACTAAAATGACAGAAAAATTTGCATACCGCTTTTCATGTTCATCATTCAACAGTTCCTTAAGAATTTCTCTTAATGTTTCATAGCATTCTATCACAGCTGAAAACATGTGTTTATCATGTTTGATCTTGTTTATTAATTCTTTGTCATCCTTTTTCTTGAAATCTTTCGCCATATCAAGTGCAATAGGAATCTGCTAATATTGACATGTTAAGATTGGTGGTCCACCAGAACAATCAAGGAGACAGCCACAAAAGATGAATTTTTACCTTACTTGCAAGAAGAAATGGCGGCCACTGTACAACAGATATATCTCCTAAAGAATAAGGCACAAGCAAAAGATCCCTCTCCCTAAATAATGTCAAGAAACCTAATAAATATATTGTTTACAACAATAGTCAGTTAAAGCTAAGTCTAGTCTCATAAAATCACAACCTATTACTTATCAAATCTTCCTCCCTTAAAGAGCTGATGAATTCATTCCATATGTGGGAAAACTTGACTATGTTCATCCTCTCCATCTCGTTCTGCAAATTTGAAGCTTGGATGGTAAGTAAAAGAAAATTGAAATTCCTTCTTGATTCAGAAGGTCAATTGAAGATAAGATAATGCATACTTCAAATTTCAAATCAAATTTATTAATTTGTTCATCTGCCACATAACAGATCCCATAGTTGAAATGATGATTAGCATAATACCTTGCTATTCTTTTCATTTGGTGTTGGCATCAGGTTTTCAGTGAAAACTGATGGTACTGTCTCAAATCTAGACCTTAACATCCCCAGCGTTCGGATCTATGGAAGATCAACATGATGTAAGAATCCAAGCTCAAAGAGGATACCTACTCTTGCTAGTAGTCTTATCGAAATATATTGTCAATACACAAAAGAAATAGAGATTCAAGAGATTATGGATATTGACATTTTTCATTTGAAGAGAACAAAGAAAAATCCTTACTTCACCTAGGTGGCTGAATGCCCCATGAATACCTCCAAAAATAGTCGAGAAAATAGCATACCATATTTGGGTGTCCATGAAATAAACCTAACAACTTGTAATGGTTATTGTAAGCAATGAAATGAACACAAAATAGAGGTAGCAGAAATGCATACCAAAACAATTGGTGCCCAAATAGTTATTACAACGCCAATGTTATGTTGCACTGCATCATGATAGTACAGATTCATGATAAGTTAATCAAACAACACAAAGATAAACTAATTAATTTGGTGGCATTCTTACAGTAAGGGAAGAATTCATGCCATGCATAGTTTGGAGCTCCTATAGCCATTATCAATTTTGTTGGTTCAACCAAAGGGTATATCTGTAAAACACATGATTAGAAGGAAAAAGATGTGACAATACAAGGAAAATCAAATTATCAAATAATAATATGAAATTGTTAAGTAATAAGCTGGTGTTTGGAAATGGATCAATTGTATACTTATATCCTTGCTGCTTTTCCTTCATGGTATATAATTCACTTGATTCGATACGAACAAATATTATAGGAAAATTAATAGTCAAAGATTTGGAACATGGAACATAAGAACTCCGAGTGGTAAATCAATGAAGGTAGTAGATGTGATGATTAGGAGAAGTATTAATATTTTGTGTGTACAAGAGATAAAATGGGTAGACGAGAAGGCAAAGATGATAGAGAACTCGGATTTTAAGTTATGCATGGGAAAGAGTAAAACAAGAAATGAAGTGGGAATTGTTGTAAATAGCTCGTTAAAGGATGAAATTGTAGCAGTTAGAAAAGGGGATGAAATTATAACCCTTAAAATAATAGTAGTGAAAAAAACTATGAACGTAATTAGTATATATGCATCGCAAGTAGAATTAGATGAAGCTACCAAATTAAGATTTGGGGACAATCTAGATGAAGTATTATAAAATATTCCGCAAATGAAATGATCTTAATAGGAGGTGATCTAAATGGGATGTTGGAGTGAAAAATGAGGAATATGAGAGGGTACATGAGATCATTGGTTTGGAACGAGAAATGAAGAGTGGAAAATTATATTAGATTTTGCGATAACATATGATATTATATTAGCTAATATGTTTTTTTTAAGAAAAGAGAAAAACACTTGATCATATTCAAAAGTGGGAATAATAAATCACAAATTGACTTTCTTATGATTAGGAAGAAAGTTAGAAAGATTTGTAAAGATTGCAAGATCATCCCTGGAGAAAGCTTAACTACCCAACATAATTTAGTAGTGTTGGATATACGCCTCAAGCATAGTATCAATAGCAAGAAAATATATACAACTCTTAGAATTAAGTGGTGGAAGTTAAAGGATGAGAAGTAAAATATATTTAAGGAGAAGATAGGAGTAAAAGCATTAGGTGAAATATACGGTGACACCACTACGACATGAGATGAGATGGTATCAAAGTTGAAAATAGTAGCTAAGAAAAAGTACCACCAAGTTGAAATATATTGGGTGAGTCAGATGGACATGCACCACCAAATAAGGAATTTTGATGGTGGAACGAAGTACACGAAAAAGTGAAGGAAAAAACGAATAGCTTATAAGAATTATATATTTGTAAGAACGAGAAAAACTTTAAAAAAATATATAATAGCTAAGAAAGACACTAAGAAAGTAGTAAATAAAGCAAAGAATGAAATTTTTGAATGATTATATCAAAAATTGGACACAAAAGAAGGGGAAAGAAACATTTATAGAATAACCAAAGTGAGAAAAAGAATGACAAGGGATCTTATCCAAATAAAATATATTAAAGATGAATGTAATAAGGTACTAGTAAACGATGGATAAATAAAAAAGTAGTGGAAGAAGTATTTTTATCAACTTTTTAATGAAGGTTTAGATGGCCAACTTAACTTAGATAATTTACGTAGTTAAATAAGTATAAAAATTTAAATCTTTATAGTAGAATTCAAACTTCAGAAGTAGAACAAGTTTTAAATGGGATCCATAATGGAAAAGTCGTTGGACTTAGAGGTATAGAAGTGTCTAGGGAAATAAGGTATTGAATGACTTATAAAATTATTTAATATGATATTGAAAACGAAACAAATCAGGGTAAGTACTTTAGTTCCCTTATATAAGAACAAGGAAGACTTACAAAATTGTGCAAACTATAGGTGTATTAAACTAATCAGTCATATCATAAAACTTTGGAAAAGAGTAATAGAAAAAATATTAAGGAGACCACAGTGAGCGAAAATCAATTTGGGTTAATGGCTGTAAGTTCGACAAAGAGAAGCTATATATCTTCTTAGACAACTAATTGAAAAATATCGGGAGCAAAAACAAGATCTACACTTAGTATTCATTAACTTAGAAAAAGCTTATGATAGAGTCCTAAGAAAAATTATATAGAGAATTCTAAAAAAGAAAAGTGTGCATAAAATATATTGAATTGATTTAGGATGTAATAGTTGAGTGAAGAGTTCAGACGCAATAACTGAAGCATTTCCAATAAAGATAAGCTTACATCAAAAATCAACTATAAGTCTCTATCTTTTTACACTAATTATGGACTGCACACATTCAAGACAAAGTACCGTGGTGCATGTTGTTTGATGATATTATTTTTAGTAGATGAAACACGTGAAAGAATAACTGTTAAACTAGAATCTTAGTGAAAAATACTAAAAGGGAAAGATTTTAGCTTAGTAGAATAAAGATAGAATATATGGAATTTAAGTTTAGCAATATTAGACAATTGTTAAAATAGGAGATGATGAGTTGCTTAAAACTGAAGCTTTAAATATTTATGATATTTTTGCAAAACGATGAAGGGATTGAGAGAGATGTTTTACGTAGAAAACAAGCAAGATGGTTGAAATAGAGGAGAGCGTCAGGTGTTTTATGTGATCATAAAGTATCTCTAAAACTTAAAGAAAAGTTCTACAAAACCGCAATTAAACCTGCTATGTTATATGGAGCTGAATGTTTGACTATGACTCGAGCACATGAGCAGAAAATGAGAGTTGCAGAGATAAGAATGTTGTGGATGTGTGGACGAGAATGGATAAAATAAGAAATGAGTGCATTAGAGAAAAAGACAGACTTGCATCTATTGGGGAAACAATCCGAGAGACACGTGTAAGTATAGATGATGATATAATTGGAGATATAGTTCAATGATGTAAATGGATTTATATAGCCTACCGCACCTAGTGGGATAAACCTAGTGGGATAAGACTTAGTGATTGGTGTTGTTGTTGAATACAAAGATGTTATTTTATATTTAATAATTATATAAATTATCTACTTATTTTTTAATTAACTATTAATTTAAATAATATATATTTAACATAGCAAAAAAAATCAGAATATCAATTAAACATTAAATAGAAAAAATTATATAAAATAATACAAAAAATTATTAGAGTATAAATTTGATTTATTAGATTTAAAAAAAATTAAATAAAATTTAAATCAGTAAAAACAATTTAAGAATATCAATTAATAAAATTTATTAATGTTTTTAAAATTTTAAATATTTTTTTATATATTTTATTGAGATAATTTAATTAGGATTTATGAAAGCCTCTTCGGAATATTACACTTAAGTTGAGAATTATTTAAATTAATTAAATCGCAAGTATCGGGATGACATCGCCCCTCTTGTGCCGATGTCTCTCCCCCGGTCGAACGGTAAAAATCGTCTATGCCGCCCCGCACGGAGCAAAATTTCAATCACCGTTTGTGTCATCCATACCTTGTGTGGTATGAGTTATTACCTCAAGTACATGTGCTCTCAGTCGATGCGCGATGCAACACGAGTAGTAGATCTAACTTTATGGGTAAAAAGGTAACTAAGATAAGACACTCACTATAACTTGGAACAAGAGGAAGCATGTGCAAACTCTGGGAAGCACATTTGGTGGGTTCTTATTGTAGCAAAAGATGATTATGCTCACCCTAGGGCCTCTCACAGTCCGTCCCTAGATTATATGAAGAGAGGTAAATCACGGAGTCGGATTATAGTCAACTGCCAAGTTGGCTAAGGGGTGAGTTTTTTCCCCCGAGGGCATGAGGGTATGCACCTACTGGGAATTGATCTCTTGCCCAATTGTAGCAACTAGCAAGTCTGCCATCTTCTAGCCAACTGAGCATTCTGTGGGAACTGTGGATCCTTATTAATTGTATAGAAGGTTGGCAAGATGAGTAAGCTATCAAGAGTGTGGGATACAACCATAACATACTCAACTTTCTCACAATAGAAACTCAAAATCCTACTACCTTCACAACTCAAAGATGATCTCGATCGCCACATGGTTCAGCAGATTGCGAATGAACTGTTAGAGTGGATCAATCCATGTGGAATCAGAAGATGGAAGAAGCATGGTAAAAGTTCACAGTATCCGCATGTGCATGTCTGATATAAGTGAAATGGAAGAGCACCCTAAGATTTAAGTTTTTATCTATTATAAGTGTAGATAGTGTGAAAGGGCATGATGGGGAGAGGCTTATCCAACTGCATGACTCTAACATTTAAAGTAATTTGGAAGATGTCTCTAAAATCATCAACATAAGTTTAGACAACAAGCTTAGACACTTTTTGGTATCTAAGGTGTCAAACATAGCAATGACAAAGTTCATTGTCCTTATGAAGATTATGGTGTCAAATAATTAGGAATCATGGTAACATAAACGAGAAGTACTAATATAAAACTGAAACTAGTGCGATGTAGCGGAAGGATTAACTTGTTAATTCACATAGAATAGACAGGAAAATCTCAAAAAAAAAAAAAAAAAAAATGGATTACCCCTACTAATTCACACAGAATAGTGAGGAAAATCTCAAAAATAACACTCAAAATAATTTTATTTAATCATCAATTTCCTCCTAACCAAAAACTACGCCTGTATTTATTGAACAAGCTACAATAATCAAAGCTGGTAAATATTTCCAAAAATGAAAATTGCATATCTAAGGAAATAAAAATATAATATCATGCCTAAGGAATAAGGAAATCAATTCGAAATCAAATCTCAATTTTACTAGATTAATTTATTGCCAAAATAAAATTTACCAAAAATGAAAAAAAACCATGAATTTTATTTTCTAACCGAAAGAATTTTCCCAAAAATCCACAAAATGGACCCTGGAGTGATCCCAAGTGCCAAAAAGGCATCTTGCATCGCATTAATAACCCTATTAACTCTAATACCTTTGACAATTTTATATAAAAACAATCCATCCTTTCTTCATCAAAAATTTAAAGCTATTACACATGAGGTATGGACAGAATTTTTACCTCAACATAGTAACTAAATGCAAGTTTGCTGATCAGCAATAGAATCCAGAAAAGAGTATATCTGTCAAATTGACACAGCAGCCACAATATGTCAAGAAAAAATCATTTCTAAACAAACTAGACACAAATAGCTTACTTGAGAAGTGAAAGCATGTCCTCGTGCATGCCTCTTCCTACATATAACTTGGGCTGAGATAAATAGAGTACTATAAGAATTTATCCAACATTGGCAACAAAATGCTTCTGAGCAATAGGAAACACTTGCCTGTGCCCACCACATGAGCAAAATAAAAACACGCGAATTAGAGAGTTCAACACTTTTCCGCAATGGTGGAAGCAAGAACAACAAAGCAGAAAAAATATTTGGTAGCATGTATATGATAATGGCATAAGTATAAAGTGACTGATTTCTCCAATTCCCAGCCCAATTGCTGAAGAGTTTGATAAGACCTGTAGGATTTTCAATTGAGCCAGAGTAGCTTGCTGAGAGAATTATTATCCATGCAGTTGCTACTGCAAATTTCAATAGATATCTAAGTATTTGCGTGTATTGCATGCTTCTCCATGCCTTCCAGCTAAGAATGATATCCAGAGCAGCTGGAAGGTTCAAAAAACATAACCAAGGAAAAATATTTCAATGAAGTACCATGACTGCAAGTTCAACAAAATTTTAGAAGTTCAGAAGACAAAATATCATTGCATAAGACTATTAGTACCTTGGAAAAAATTTAGGAATGCTGCAGTTATGAAAATAGTCAATACCCTTCTAAAGACATCTGGGTCAAAGAATGCAGTAAGTGATCCTGAGGGACTCCATGCAATGATGAGCATGGCCTGAGGGGATGAAACAGCATTAGAGAAATCCATGTAACCATGTAAGTGTCTTTCCAACCACGATAATTCCACTTATAAAACAAAAATTACCTGGAAAGCCAGTATGAAGAATGTCCACATCCGTTCAAAACTTCTAAATAAATGCCAAAATGTACGAACTTCAACAAAATTTGTTTTGAGCCTTCTTCTTCCAGTAATATTTTGGTCATGCTGCTGGTAGAACATTCACAGTACAGAATGAATAGATAAACAACATAATTTCATTAATCATGATAGAAACAATCGCAATAGCTTGGATCTGTTTATTAAAAAGATAATCACCACAACAGTACGACAGTTGATGATAATTACTGCAATTCAAACTTCAAAGTCATTTGATACCTCAGAGTAAAATTAAGAGTGCAAGTCATTTGATTCTTTAAAATATAGCTCGTTTCATTCAAATTTAATTAAAATTTAGCATAAATGAATATATATTTTAGTTTCTACAAGTCGATCAAGTCTTGTTGTTTGAGGGGTGAAAAAGGCCATTCAACAAGTGCTGCTCACCTCCAAGTTTTATTTTGTGTCAACAAGTCACATGAGACTAACCAGTCCAGTAAATCATAAAGAATGTAAAAAACCAAAGCGTAATAGTTTACCACATATCTTATGTTAACATGTACTTCAATTTTTTTTGTAACTTTAAGGTGTCAAATAACCATTTTGACCCAAAATTTGAAGTTGCATAACGATCTGCACCTTGTGCTGTTATGGTATGGATTATTGTCATATTATTATTTACTAATCGAACCAAAAGACCAGTGATACTGGTATCAGTCAGATTTTTTGGAATCAGAGACAAGGTTAATCCCTATCAGAACTATTGTTGTACAGATTTGAACCTCACACATTGGTCGAAAGCCATCTGGATCTAATTCAGACTAATTAACTATTGATCTCATAGTAGCCTTTTATGACATCAAGATTTGAATACATTTTTAAAAATGTCTAACATCGAAATGTTAATAGCACTTTAAGAATAATTAGGGGTGTGCCTTCAGGATTAAAATCATGTTTAGACTCTACAAATTTTAGATTATGTAGCGTTAGATTCAAACGAGAGTTAATCTAGTCATCAAAGAATTAATATAATCTTCTTCATTTAACTCTCTATCAAAATAGGATACCACAAAAACTAAAAAAGAAAAGAAAGGAAAGTTTAGCGAAGACAAAATGACAAATTATTAAGGGTTGCAAACTGTAAAGAGAGAAATTAAGATTCCAGTAACTATTATTTTGATAAGCAGTTAATATGTGAAGATGTAAGAGAGGAGATTAAGTTGTAAAAATACTTGATAGAAGAAAAGGAGGGTATAAAATAGAGACAATGACGAACCAATTTTTAATATTGCAATGAGAGAAGAGAGAAGTGTTGTCAAGAAAAGTAAGATTAGAAATTCAATGTCCTCTCTTGTTAAGTACTGATTTTTATAAAGAAAAAAATATTAAATTTAAAATTTGTTAAAATCTTGGATGGATACAAATAATCAAGCCAATTCATAGAACCCAAAATGAGAGGGTTGAGTTAAAATCGAATTGGCTGGCAGAAATAAGGATCATGCAAGTTGAAATACCCGTGATTTCTCTTCTGTGTTAGCCTGAAAAGAACTAGTGGAGACGCTGATTGAACGAATCACTTTTTACCACCATATAAGGTCAAATTAAGATTTATTTGGACTTGAATTGATTAAGTTAGGGTCGAATCAACTTTACAAGGTTAAATTGATGGATGAATTTAAAACGAAATAGTAAATTTTCGAGGAAACTTTTCTTTCCTCTCTTTCTTATTTTCTCTCCCACGCGCAAACCCGCTGCTCGCCACCTGTTATCCTCTTTCTTTTTTTTCTTACGTGCTTCTCTCCCACCGCCTCACATGCCGGCCCTCTTCCACGCGACGACTCTCCTCTCCTCTATATTTCTCCCCTTCTTCTCTTCATAACCGAAGCTGCCCTTTCCCCTCTCCTTCTTCCTCTGCAACAGCAGCAGCCTGTCCTCCGACAAGTGTTGTCTATTTTTAACCATCTTCTGGCCTGCCAACAGCAAGCTTCTTTCAATTTTTTTCCAACCTGCAGCAGCAGGTTTTACTTGCACTTTTTTTGCAAGAGCAGTTGTTTTCTTCTCTTCTTCCAGTCAGCAAAACAATTGTTTTAGTTTCCTTGTCTCCCAGCCCACAACTGTTGGCTCTAACCCTCCTCTTCCAGTTTCCTGGCAACCGACCAGCAGCCCTTTCTCTCCACTGCCCTCTTCCAACTACAGCAAGTAGTATTGCTGCTGTTCATTGCAGCAAGTACTCAATTGGTTGGAGCGTATCAACGAAATGCCTCCGTGATTTCATCAATCAAAGGAAAATTTCAAGGTATATTTTATTTTAATTGATTTCTATTTAGGATCGACTTCAAGTCTTAGATAATGTTCAGATTTTATGTTATTATTCTTATTGGATATCATTTTGAGTATTTGAGTTTTTTTTTTTTTTTTTTTCATATTGTACTTGTAGATATGAATTCGAGTGGAGCACAATGACACTCGAAACTTTTATTGTATATAGAAGTGAGTACATATATCCTTTGACTTCCATATATTTGTTCTTATGCATGAATAAATGAATAAAATGGATTATATATACTTGTATAACTATTTTAGAAATGAGATTAAAAGAAAATCTAAAAATAGTGAAATGGCTTATAAATAATTAAATGGAGGGTAAATAATTGAATATTATTTCTGAGAATTAAACGGGAGGACTGTTTTAAAAATTAAAATAGATGTTCTGAACAATTGGTACCTGTCTGTTTGATCTTCCATTGACACTTTTTATTATGTATTGAGTGGGTTGTTAGCCCATACGTTAGATGCCGTTATTACTCCGCTATGAGGAGACTAGCTCTAGTGATTCACTTCTTAGTTTATTTGTCAGATTTATATCATTCATGACACTCATACATGCTGATACTCATAATTTGTGACTGTTATCCATATTGATATTATACCGTTGATGACCGTTATACATACTAATCAAATAGTAAGAATTGAAAATTCATCCGACGATAATAATTTGTAACACTAAATTCTAACATAAAAATACTATACGATTATAGATATATATTCATATATAAATTGAGAACTTAAAATTGTAATAAGTGATTGTGACCTACTCTACTTCTTGACCTCTTAAATAAAATTAAATCCATACACATCTTTTCTAATTACCAACTTAGCAATTTGTGCTTACTGTTAGCTTCCCTTGACATCCAGTTTTGTAGTCATAGTCTCATAGACACTCTTTTGATACTATAGTCGGTTTTAACTTGTACATAGAGTTGGTCAAAGAACTCAACCTATTGATTTCTAATTTAGCTTGGATTTTATTTCGTTGGTTTTGTTTTATTTCATCTATTATTTTATCGGTACAATTTTCGTTATATACAAAGAAAATAATATAAATAAATAAATTTAATGAATTTCTTGATTATCCTATTTATATGGTTCCGAAGCCTCTTTTTTATTATACTGTCATCGAATGGGATACCTCCTAGAGAACAAGATTACACCCCGGGGCGTAACATCTCTGAGAGAGAAAAAAGTTGAAAGGAGATTCAATTATCAAGGGTTTGCTTTGACAAAGTTAGATGCAAGGAGAGAGAGAGTAAATGTTAGAAAAAAGAGAGTAAAGTCTACTTGATTCCAAGATAAAGAGATGTTAGAAATCGAGAAATTTAAATTTGATGTTAGCTGAGCATCATGTGGCGGTACAATCTGGTGGCGAAAGGGGAGAATGATTATGAAAAAACATGATGAAGAACAAGAAGCCGACAAGGAGAAGGGAAAAAATCAGAATCAATAAAATAGGGTGAAGAATGGATAATACGCAGATGACACATTTGAGAAGTGGGGGAGGGAGAAGAAGAGATTGTCAAGAAGAAAAAATTATATTAGATGAAGAAGAAGAGGAGGATTCACCTGATCATGGTTGAACCATATAAGAATCAAGAAGACTTCCACAGTCCGTCATTCTCACCAACCATCCCCCGGCGTGGTTCCAAGCATCCAACAATTTTATGATGAAATCCTCATTTTTATCTTTGTCATCAGATGAATGGACTTGAGATAGACAGTAATTAACACATAATCATTTAGACAATTATGCCAAAAGATGACTAGATGACAGAAGTTGATGATGGATAGGATCATAGGAATCCAGAAACACATCAACCTAAGGCAAAGATAGGAAGACTTGAGATAAATCATGAAAACACCATACCAATGGCATTTTCATTTCCACCTCCCTGTTTAGGAATACAATACTGCCTCTTCCACTTTTAAGAATCTGTTGTTTCTATTTGAGAAACAACAATTTTCACCTCCCTTTTTATGAAATATTTTGCTCTTTTTTTTTCTGTCAATGTGCCCTTTGTAATCTCTTCTTAGAAGCTAACCCCTTTAGAAAAGACAGTGAGTAACCCTATAATCGGCTCCAAGCTTGGGTTTATTCAATGCTATGATTGCATCTGAACCAACTTGAGTTAGTTCTGTTCTCACTAGTGCTTGTGTGCTGCTCATCCATATAACGAGGCGGCAATGCACCTCATGGGAAGCAAAGTAAAGCTTAACAGATCCAAAGGAGAAGGTGGGTACTAGAAGACATGATGTGAGATGCAGGAGCACAAACAGGACGCAATGATGCTCAAAATGGGGACAACATGTAGGGAAGAATGTGTTTGATGTCCATTAACAAAGTTGCAAGTTAGCCGATGAAGGTCTCTGCAATTAGAGAAGGCACAAGGAGTAAGCACAGATGAATAAGACAGTATTCTTTTATGAACTAGTATTGTGGGAGCAGCATGAATATAACTTGATGAAGTATTGTTGCAAGTAGAATCACACTTGTTGGAAGGGTTATTGTTCCCATGTATTAAAAGATGTTGAAAGAAGGAAGTCATCCGCTACGAGTGGGTCATGGAGACAAGCAAAGGTTTTGTTAAGGTGGTTATTGAGGAAGTTGAAACAAAGGAAGAAAGGCTATAGGAGTCAACTGGATCTTTAGTGGATGCTATAGGAAAAGAGAAACTCTAACCTTAGAGAGAAATCACTTTGACACCAAGCTGAGAGGGACAAGATTATATTTATAAAAAGAGAACTAATACATCTGTACAGAACACATAATACCACTAAATAATAAGGTAAATAACAAAACAACTTGAATCTCTTTTAATTCTTTCCAAAAGTGGGTGGACGAGAGGAGAAAGAGAGAAATGTTGAAAAGAGTAAATTAACCCTGCATGTCTTAGAAATGACAAGATCAATGGTTTAAAGTTATTATTTCTCTTATATCCTCTTCTTTCATTTCTTTTCAACTAGACAAACAAATAAAATCCCTTCCTTTCTTACTCTCTTTCCTCGAATAGTCTTCACTTCTTTCTCCTCTTCCTACCTCAAGTAGACAGTCTTAACTTATACCCATGTAGCTATTAACTTATGATCTCAATGACCATTAGTAGTGTCAAGAATACTTGTCTTAAGGTCTGTAACCCAGAAAAGTCCAACAGTGCCTGATATACATATCAGCGAGTACCAGCATTTACCAAGTATTGGAACAACATGATACAACAAAGTAGCACTTACATGTATTGGGAATGTCATATTGGTGATTATACTTGACACTAGTTTCAAATCTAGATAGAATTATGCTGCTGTATTGTCAGCATCAAAATTGTGGTGCAAGATAATCTGTAAAAATTTATTTCATAACCATATTCTCTCTACTCAAGATCTTTGGCAAACTGAACTATGCAACTTACTTAAAGAGCTTACTCAAAAAATTAAATATTTCACTAACAAAAAACCATCATTATACTTGGGTATGAAGATAACCTCTGATTTTGTGGCCCTTGGATGCATAAAAAAATGTGCTTGGGGATTAATTGGCCAACGTAAATCATTAAAACACTCTTTTGACCTGCAATACAGGAATTACTTTGTAGAACACTTGGGTAATAGAATCTGAGCTAAAAAGTTACTAACCAAAAATATTCATTCAGATCATCGTAGTTTCTCCATCTTGAATGGCTGACGCTACCTTGTTTGCTCCTTTGGACTTCCTGCCATATTTGAACATAACAGACATCTCATTATTGTATAGGTAGTTACAAAGACGAGACAATTGGGAAGATTCAGGTGAATAATAACATAATAAACACTCAACTTATGTGAGGCAAATACAAATACCTTTACCAAAACCTTATAGATTGGAGTCACAATATTCTGCAGAAATGATTCTTCTTCACCTTGATATATAGGTGCAAAGTAGGCACCAGTGACTGAATGAACATTGCTGTTTAAGATTCCATCAAGCTCGTTCGCCATCTTATTTGATTTATCAATAACAAATTGTAATTAAATTACCATTTAACATACATGAAAAAATATAACAAGAAATTTGAAGGTTGGAATTTGATGGCAAGTATTAAAAAAATATAACTGATGAAAATAACCAAGTGTTAGTATCAAAGGAATATAAATATCATGCTGGAAGAATAAAATAGTAAGTTATATATAGCAGTGTGCTGTTATACTATTTATTTTATTTGTATGTATAGCATTTTATAGATGCAGCATGGAAATTGTATTCAAGCTCAAAAGAAATAAATACATGTTATTTAGACAGATAATTTCAACTCTCATAGGCATTTAGCGTTTTTATGTACAGTTCATGGATCCAAACCACATTGAGCCCACATAGGTTGGACATAGTGAGTCTTTCATTTTTAGTTGTTATTTAATTACAAATTTTGGAGTCATTTTCTGAGAAAACATTACTTTTGAGTTGCTCAAATGATAATACGATTCAGTCATTGCACCATTAAGAGTTATATTAGGGGAGCTTAGTATATGTTCATAATGAGTTTAAATATTCAGATTTCTGCACTCTTATAGATTATAATACTTCATTTACAAAGAAGTGTCACAACTATGCTACAGATGATACAAAATGGAAAGGCATCCTTAATTACAAAGAAGATGAGATCATGGTAGGAGAGAAAAAGTGTAGAGGAAGACGAGAGGAGAAAGATGGGGAACAGAGAGTGGTGAGAGAAAAGATACCAACTATACCCACTAAAAATACAGGCATATGCCACAGCTGTTTGTGACAGTTTGGTTACATGTTGCAATCTGTAAGCACTATAAAAGTCGTCGCAAGGCACAATAACTCTGTGAGTAAACATCGCAACAAGTCTAATTTTTCACCGAAGCTAGAGGCTGCTGAGGTAGAATTTACGATGAAATATACCTTCACATGAGTCACAACAACATAGCGATTGTGTAGCTACAAAAACTATTTTAGTATTGCATGTGGTTTCAATATTTGTACCAAGTTTAAGTTAGGATATATCTGTGATTTCACATGTGTATCATGATAACACGTGTATCAAGTGACAAGTATGCAGGCACAATGAAAAAGATTAACAGGATGACAATCAAACAATTTCAATGAAATTGTTAATTTTTTTATTTTGATGGCTAATGTCACCCATCTTTTATTACAAACAAGAATGCTTTTTACTAAAAAAAAGATACTTCGAAACTATGAACTTTTCCCTTTAATAATTATCAGAGGTGCACAACTCTATGATGACTATTTTTTACTCAATATATAAATTATAGCACAATGAAAACAGATACAATCATGTAATATCAATATTTTTTCCTCAGACTACAAAAAAAAAGTCTTTTAAAATCCATTCCGCATAATTCTTTTTGGTTAATACTATGATTTAATTCATAAAAAGAACATAATGTTGACGAACAAGTTAGATAATCAGATCAATAAGAACTTTATATATGTCAGATGCTAAAAATATAAAACAATAATCAAAGCAATCACAGTATCTTTTATATGGTAAATAAAATAAAATAAAAACCATGATAACAGGAATTAAGGTGTCTTTTATTATCAGTTGTTATGTTAAATTTGCCTACATAGAATTCGTAGACCTGTGTACAAAGTTTAGACCCACCACTTAGACTAGAGATCCATTTTTGACGTAATAATATTGTTTAATTAATCAACACGTGGTAACTATATAGATATAATTGCCCCTGATGAAAGTTGATGTTGCATATGTGACACTTATATGTTTGATCAAAGTGACAACATTATTCTTATCAATCTTAAAGCCAGAATTAACTTGTGAACAGTTTGGGCATCATGAACATGGTATGAATAATAGTTTCTAGTGTAGTAGGTCCTATGAAGGTTATAGATGTTCATATTCACCCTGGATAGTGACAAACACCTTACTATTATGTATTATGAAATGATAAAAAAAAAATTAAAAAAAAAAACATTTTAGCCATAAAATATGATTTTTAATAATAATTACATCCCAACTGAACTTTCTCTATTCACAATTTTAGATTGGATTTTACATTCTTGTTAACAGAACATCGGATAAAAATTTTAGTATGCATTAAGCAAGAGTCACTAATGTATAAAACTACACTTACATGATGGAATATGTAGCAAAGGCATTCGGGCATAAACCGAATACTTGAAGCCTCACCCCAAATAAGGAAGTACAAACCAATATAAAGAAGTTCCCGTTGTTGTGCGTCCTCATGAACCTCAAAACTGGAAGGCCTGTTTTGAATATTGTAAAATTATAGATTGAAAACATGTGGTTTAATTTGCATGCTGTCTTGAAGTATCCAACTAATTATATATATCATATATAACTCACTTGATGTTACAAGGGCAATGCAAATAGTCACACCATGAACGATAATTCTTAAAAACTTTCTTTGCCAGTTTGCTCACAGTCGTACTATCCAACTGTAAATAGAAGGGGTGAGCTATAAATGCACATAAAAGTAAACATGCCAAGCTCTGGGCATAGGAATACCATTGCAGGAACATAATTACCAGTGTATAATCATCCTGGGTTCTTTTCCTTATGTCCATGTTTGCAAGTAACAGAACCAAATGTTCTCGTTGATTCGCGACATTTCCTTTCTGCACTTACAGAAATTGTATTTGCTGGTTTATCAACTGAATAACAAAAAATAGGGCCAGTATAATTTGCACAAAAGAAAGATTGTGTTCGTAAAAAACTATGCTCTTTACTTGAAAACGAAACACAGATCCAAGCCAGTCTAGCAAATCATCAATAGAATGATCCCCATCGTCATGCACCAAGGTATTCGTAGTTAGGTTTCGTGAATTTGCTGTGGACTGCAATCTGGGTCTTGGAAGGTTATCCACTTTCCGCAATGCAGACAATGCAGCTCGTATCTGCAAGGACCACAATGTTAAAAGGGAAAAGTAAAAAAAATTAATTCACAATGCTACACAAGCAAGAAGAGAAATATATAGGTAAGCCACCTCTGGAAGCTCCATGATTTCAGAAGCACCAGAAACATGAAGAGGAAGAATGTTGTACTGTGCAAAGTGACCTTTTTTTCTCTCGACTTCTTTGGCATACCTATTTATCTGCAAGCATGGATTCAGTTACTGGCTGTTTTCTATATTTATATTAGATAGAAAATATACAAAATGTCAAAAGAGCATGTATACTCCAAACCTCATCCTCTACTCTGTCAGCAGGTACCACAGTCTTCAGAACATCATACAGCACAGATAAAATTTGATAATGTTTAGCCATATCCGCACTGTACAATCATAGATTGGCATGTAGTAAGTCAGCTGTAATAGTATGTCATAGAAAAGATTTCTGATTAGTACAATAATCAAAAAGTCTATCTAAGATAGGCTTACGGTTTTATTTTGGTAGGACCTTCCCTGATGTAAGTTTCATAGTAACGCTGATAGTACTTTTGTATTTCTTTTGGATCATTTCTAGCAAGTTGTGGCCTTGTTTCAGCTTCATCCTGCAGTCAAATGAGAAAATAAATTTAACAAGATTACTAAAGACCAATGTATCTCATGTACACACAAGTAGAAGAACAATGATCTGGCAAGTACTTGTTTGACTGTGCTATTTAGCAAAACTGCCTCCCACTCAAATTAAGGTAGGATATATGCTAAATTCATTGTGTGATCAGACAAAGATCAGTAAGATATAACACTTTTGACAGAAAAGCTTAAAAATATATGCTAGAATGGTTCAAATTCACATTGATGTCAAGCCTGTATAAAGTGAGAAGCCCTTGTTCCATTCCAGAACCAAAATGCATCACTGTAGCAAAACACCACACCATCTTTTTCACATCAGCCTTCTAGATCTCTTCTTTGGCAAATCCTAACTACATTTGTCCAACCTGGTAAAATAGTGGATAATATGTAGAGCTCACACTAGATGTGTTGAATCACTTACCTTGAAAATTGCCCCCAATAAAACTGTATGTGACTAGGTTATGAAATTTTCACTTCTATTATGAAATTTTCACTTCTATAATACAACAAAGACAAAAAAAAAATGTAGAGCTTTCTTCAAAACTTTTATGCTAATATAGTGTGCCACTGTGCCAAAACTTTGCCTCGAATTATCTTGAACAACAGATTTTTTTTTCTTCCATTACTGGTGCAAATTTATAGAATATTACTTGGCTCTTCAAAATAAATACCAAACCACTAAATGGAAAGCAAGCACAAATTTAAAACATAACAAACAAATTTTTCCAATTAAAAAATAAGTTATGCCCTGACAAAAAGCAGCATTCATGCATTTAGGTATATAAATATCACCCCTCCATCATCATTTATTACTAATCAAATTTAACCATCTGATCCTCCTGCAAGATGTTATGTTAATCCCGCTATGGGATATAACAAATGGTATTTAAAACTACTATATATTACAACATAGTAATAGGTAAGCTTGGATTCAAAGTTAAGTTAGTGGAAATATTTCTGAATCTTGAAGAAAGCTAATCTGGAACTTCACACCATGACTTCTTAATATAGAATCAAATCTTTTTTTTTCATCAAAAAAAGGAAAAAACTACAAATAAATTTGACAAACATGGGCTTGGCCAAGAAGTTCAACAATATTTATTGTGGAAGACAAAGTGCTCCGGGTTCTTAGTCCTACATTGATGGATGTGGTAGTCCACGTGTGCTTAATATTGAGAGGAATCCACTCCCAAATCATTTTGGGATGGAACAGGATTCCATTTGAAATCAATTTGGAAAATTCTTAAATAAAGTTCAATAATGATAGCATAAAATTCATGCAATAAACCATAAATAGTTGGGACAAGCACGATGGCGACAATATTGATGAATGTGTTAGTGATAGTATCATACAGATAGGATTAATTGATCCATTGCTATGTGATTGCATACTATGATTAATTTTTTCATATAATTACTAGATTGCAATAAAAGATTCTAATAGTGATAGTATTTTAGTAATAGATACTAATTTTCCTCTATATTGCTTCTGCTCAATTAGGGCAAAGAAACTCACTTTTGCACGGAATGAATTTCAAATACGAGCATAAAAAAAATCAAATGTGTATGTATTTTTTTTATTTTAGACAAATAAAATTTTAAAACTTTTTCATTCCCTCATTCCTTCCATCAAAGGAACAATTGAACAGAATCTTCACTCTTTTCCCCCTAATTGCTTCCTTCTTTTGTAGGATAGATAAGAGTTGGTTTATGCAATTAAAATTGATTAGAAAAAATTATCTTTAATAAGAATAGATTAAAATTTTAAAAGCTAAAATAAATTCTACAAGTATTGAAGAAATTATTTTAATTAGTTTATAAGAGCTGAAATGAATAATTTCATTTAAAATTATTCCTAGATTAACTATGAGGTAAACTACTAATTAATAGGCTTTTAAAGCTAAGTAAATTTTTTTCTAAAACTTAGGAATTGATCCATAGGGATTTAAAGGTGGTTGGGGATGACCTATATAAATGTCTCATGAACTGAGACAAATAGAAATTAAGAGAGACATAATATAAGTGTGCTACAAGACCTTGCAAAAAAACCCTGGCCATCATCACCGCTCACCTCCCTCATTGTGTCATCAACCCCCTTATGGGTATTCAACCATCTCCCACTCATTCATCATTTAGAAAAGTGGATATTCTCTCCTCTTGCAGATGGTAGCACCTCTTCACCAGGACGAGTGCTCTAGGCCATGTAAACAATACAGAGATTGATCATCTTCACGTGAGTAGCTTCCACAAGGTATTATGCTAATTGAAAAAATTGTTTTTAAATTTGTATTTAATCCTAACATACATTGCAGGTGAAGAAAATTTAAATTTGTCAAGCTTTCACCACGTTGCAAGATCTTCCCCTGCGACGATCTCAACAGAATCCTATGCCAAACTTAACATTGTTGCCACTGTTAAAGATCTCAAAGAACATCCTAGATTAGGAAATTTTCTATTTATAGTTCCAGACGTTGTTAGGTGCAATGCCACTTTTTAAGTTGAGTGAGTTTCAAGACTGCAAAAATGTTTATAGAATTGAACGCTCATGCTTTGAAGTATTTAGTATACAAAGTTTTGCAAATAAGTAAGTTACACTATTATTTTCTTTAAAATCATTAAAAACAAATTAGCATTACTAATATACAATGATTGGGCTTTCAATAACTGATGCCCTTTTATTAATTTCTTCATTGAACTTATTATTAAACATCTTTTGTATACTAAGTGTCCTCTGATGAATGAATCATATGAACAATCATATAACATCACACAACAACTATGATTATCCCTTTGGATTACAAATGTCTAATATATTCACAAAGCAAGCATATTTGTCCAGTTTCTCAACTCTGAAAATTTTCAATTATACAGAAAGGGTAAGTGATTCAGAAATTAAAGTTAAACTATTATAATACAAAAGAATTAGAAATATAGGTCGCAGCTTAATCAATGTTTAATAATAGATTTCTAAGCTATTCACTATGTTTATCTGGCCCCAGCTAGCACTAAAAAGTTATGCTTGTTGTACCATATATATTGCAGGCTTGCTTCTCAAAACCTTAGATACTTAAGAGAGCTCCAGAAAGAAAATTGATGTATCAAAATAAAGTTGCCTAGTCCGACTATCCTACATCAGGATATTGTATCTTATGGTGGTACTATGATGAAATATGATAGCTAAATGATGTGCAAAAGCTAAATAAGTAACAATTAAAATAAAGCGATTTAAAAATATTTAATGAAAAGTTAGTCTGAATTGAAATTTAATGAAACTAAACCCAGTTGTACTCTGAAAATAAGCAACTATGCATACTGTGTCAAAATGACTAGTGATTCAGGTGCCAATAAACACACTGAGCAAGCATAAAACTTTGTAATAGAAAAGTACGGCTGCAATTTTATTCTTATATAACATGCATTGACAAGATGATATACATCCTCCATCTTGAGGGAAAGTGTTGCATATATATGAAATTGAATTTATTGACATACAAGTAGAGGATTAAGTGCAAATAGGAAAAAGTTAAATGGGCTGTGGAAATGCTGGCAAATATGGAAGCTAAAGAAAAAAATAAATGAGAAATAATGAATGAATGCAATTGTTAGTAATAGTGCCATAAACACAATGGGAGGCCTTAAATTTAAATGCGCAAGATGTATTTTTAAACTATAAACCTAGTCGCTCTCTCTGCTTTCTCTCTTGTACCGTGTCATTGTTGTCATGTCATACCCCTCATTCAAACACTAGCACCTCTACACTATGACAAGATCCCAAACCATGTGAACAAGTAGAGATGGAGCAAATTTTTTTGCACGAAGGTACCAACATTATTCAAAAAAATATATATTTTTGTTCCTTTTCAGCTTGATGTAAGTTCACAGGGTAAAACAAACGTGTAAATATTTAAAATGATCATTATTGTTGCATTGTGTAGTTTCTACCATTACAACAATACTATAAAATGATACTCTGATCTCTGAGCATAAGTCGACCTTAACCCCTCAAGCCGTGTGAACAAGTAAAGTTCATGCAAATTTTGGTGCAACTACCACGAAGGTATTAACATTATTCAAAAATTAATTCTATTTTTTGTTCCTTTTCAATTTGATCTATGCTCACAAGCTAAAGTAAACATGTAAAAAAAATTAAAATAATCATTTTTGTTATGGTTAAATATTAGGATTCAACATAGCAAGCAAATCTTATCAAAAGAAAACAGTCACATTATTCTGATTTACTCTGTAAGATCCAAGACAAATCCCACCTTAATCACGAATAAGTGTTAAGATTAAGATTTTGACTTGTGAAACAAAAATATATAATTTTTTAACTTTCCTAATAGCTTAAAACCATCAGGATTTGGTATACCAAGTAAAATCTAATCAAAAGAAAACAACATGATCAAGAAGATACAAAAATATTGGGGAAAAAATCATTATCAATCAATATATATGTACCCTTTCTAGCTTGCGTAAGAGGTATGTTTTGAATTGACGAACACCACGCATGCTTGATGTAGGATCCAGATTATGGGCCTTCTCAAATGCATGAAAACGACCTTGATCAGAAAGGGGAAAAAAAAACAATTCCCATTAATCATATAAGATTTCAAAAAGATTATGCAGAATAGTATGGAAATTTTAGCAATTTTAAATTTTAGTAACCACAAAAGAAAAATAAACTCACTATCTTGGGTCTAGGTGACTTTCATCAGTTAATAAGCGATAGAAAAGGAGAAACAAAAATCAGTACTACCAGACACTCTAGTTATCCCAAATTCCCTTGCCCTTTAGTTTTATGTTGATCATTCTCCCCTAGGCTATCCAACAAAACTGAAGGTAATGAATCCACGGAGGTTATGGGAATTAGATGGAATGTCTGAAACTTGCCAATTGTGATACCAATCAACTATAGCTATAGCAGTATATCTACTACCCAAAGCCTGGTTATTCACAGTTAAAACAATAAAATACAGGATTTTATTAGCGTGAGAACTAATTCAATGATGATATACCACGTAGCTCAAACGAGAAGATAAGTGAACGAATGCAATCCTACATACATTGAGTATGCGAAAACTGCTAAAAGATCTTGAGCAACCCTCCAGGCAAGATCAAAGTTCAAAAGCTAGATAATGTATGTAGATACTGCACCGGAACAGTTGAGTGCTCTATGTTTAGAAAATAAAGAGGAACAACGAAATTTACGTTTGCTATATCGCAACATCACTCTTTGCACATCATCAAGTACAATATTAATATACGAGCTAAGATCAGAGTAAGGTGTGAGTTTTTACAGAGATAGGCGACGCGAGGATTATCCTGCTCGATCTCGTTGGCCACTCGAAGGATGGGAACGATCGAGGCGAGGGAAGCGGGGACGAGCTCACTGTCGGCTGGGACGGGCGGGGCGAGCGCATCCTCCTCCTGTTGGACGTCATGCATGGTCTGTATCCGTGTCATCTTCCTCGATAACGTCCTCCCCATCTTAGGCCCGCCAGAGGTCTCCCCTCCGCCTGTTGCCGGCTGCTTGCCGCTGCTCGCCATCTCCGTACGCCCTTTGCCTCTCCCCTTTCTTCTTCCTCTTGCTCCTTGGGTTTCTTCTGGTACCAAGAGAAAGAGATCAAGGGCGAGACGGCGGGCATTCTCGCTATATGTAATGGATCGGCTCCTTCGATCGATCAGAAGGCTACTCGGCGATCCTTTTTCTGCTTTTTGGCGGAAGATTAGCTTCTTTTGCTTTTTTTCTTGTCGCCGATCTCGACTTTTTACGGGGTAAAGAGTTGTGGAATTGGGGTTGGAGTATCCAAGCAAGGAATGAGGTAAAGCGAAAGAAAAGAAAAAGGGAAAGAAGGGAGACGGGAAGAAGAATTGTGTCAGTGGAAGTGATAGTGGACGGGAGGTGGTGGAGCAGTATAAGAATGCATTAAATAATGCGATCGACATCTTAGTCAATTAGTTAGTGATGAGGTTTCCGTTTGGGCACGGTAAGAATCGAGCCGAAGCCCTTTGCATGCCGCTAAAATAAATCAAATCAAATCAAATCACTTATATATATATATATATATATCTATATATAGGGGATTTTTACCCTACACACCCCGCGTGCGCGCCATCCGTGGGCGACCCTCACAGCTGAGGGCACCTTCCATGCATGGAAGGCGCCCTCGCGCTCAGTCGCCCACGCGTGGTGTGCACGCGTGGGTGTGCAGGGTAAAAATCCCCTCTCTATATATATATATATAATCGATTGACAAATTTATTTTGGATTTAGGGATATAACAACAACCATCTATATTGGTCCTTTTATATTATTAAACTATATTCTTTATTATATATAAAAATATCATCTCATAGGGTGGTCTGTTCCGCTTCCTAATTTATTTCTCTACATATAATTGTGAAGTCCAACATATGAGGTGACCCAGGTTAACATATGACATTTTATAAAAATTTATAGTTAAATAAATTTTATCTTAATTTTATTATTGCTAACTAAGGGGGTGTATTCAATCTTGGATTTTCAGTTACTGTCAATGACTTTTATGGATTTTAAAGGTCTAGATTTATTTAATTTAGACTTTTATAAACTTTATAAAAATTTAGTAGTATTCAAATTATATTTTTATAGAGTTTTAAAAAGTCTATTGAAACTTGACTTTTTAAAACTCTATGAAAATCTTTGGTATCCAAACTTTTAATAGATTTTTATGGATTCTTTTAAAATCCTTTGTATATAAAGTTTAAACATTCGTAAACTTAAAAAATAAAAGAAAAAAATCATCTATTCATCCCTGAGATTTCTATAGACTTTTAACTCTACACGTCTCTTTTTTTTCGACCATCATCGCTTCTCTTTCCTCTTCCTCCACGATTCTGCTTCTTCCTTGCTCCTAGATCAACTTCCTTTATCGTTGAATCTGAGCTTCATCTGCTAATCAAGCCCTCTCTTTTCGTTTCCTCGGCTCTTCTTCAATCTCTCTCTCGCAAGTAGGTGAACATCTATTGGGATTACACCGTGTGGTTTTATTGTTTTGGTTCATCCAGAATAAATCATAGTGCTTTGTATTTTTTGAATCTACCGCTGGAAGCATCAAAACTACCTTTTGATTATTTTGTAATCGTCGATTTGTATGTGTGTATTTTGTTTGTGGGCATATTTTATTTGTATGTGTGATGGTAAAAATTAATCTTTTCTCGTGTTTTCCTTTTTCGTCAATTGGATGAATTTTTAATGTGCGACATGGGATACCCGATTTTTCTTCTCGTCATGTAGTAGATAACAACCACAAGTCGTTATTTAGTTGGCGTAGAAGTCCTATAAAAGTGGTTTATTGCATTCTTGTAAAAATTACTCGTTGCACTTTATTATTGATCATGTGGTTGTTTACACAATTAAAGTTGACAACATATGTTTTAAATCATTGCTACACGCCTTAATAAGTTTTAAATATTGGAAATACAATCAAAGTTATGTTAGATGCGTATTTTTTAAAATTTTGTTTCGATAAACAAACAACATAAGCATGATAATAATCTAAATTATTATAACACATGCATCACATACAAATACTAAAAAATAGACGGTATTTTAATTCCGTCTCTAAATAGAGATGGAAATATATTTCTGTCTCTAAATAGAGACAGAATTATACTTCCGTCTCTAAATAGAGACAGAATTATACTTCCGTCTCTATTTTAGTCGTTAATAATAAAAAAATAGGTTTAATCTCTAACTACCAGCGACGGAAATAAATTATCCGTCTCTAAATAGAGATGAACATTTTAATTTCGTCGCTAATTAGGTAATGTATGTTATTATTAGAGACGGATTTATTTAGCTCCGTCTCTAGTTAGAGAAGGAAATATTTGTTCTGTCTCTAATTAGCGATGGAACAAATATCCCGTCATGAATATCACGATTTAGGGCACCAAATTTGTGATTCTCGACCGGCTATCTGCGATTCTCGACTTCTCCTCCATCTCTGCAATTTTCGACCTCTCCTCTTGTTCCCTCTCATCTCCAGTGTCATCTCCTCCGACGACCGTGCCCTCCCATCTCTATTATCCTCTCCTCCGACGACATTTGGTATGATCTTCTCCCTTCACTCTCCTTTCATTTTTATGATTTTAACCTAACTACGGCAATCTTGCCCTACTACAAGCTCGAGTCTACTGTCTTGTCTGACTATGATCTCGTGACGATGAGCTTAGTTGGCCCTGAACTCGCGGCAATGAGCTTGTCCGACCCCAAACTTGCGGCAATGAGATTGGCAGGACTCGAGCCTGCGGCAGCGAGCTTGGTCGGCCCTGAGCTAGTGCCAACGAGTTTGGTCAACCCTCAGATCGTGGCAGCGAGCTTGGCCCGACTCAAAGCTCGCTGTTGAGCTGGCCAGTGCTCATGAATCTTTTGTGAGATTGGCTGGCCCTCTTGACCAACCCGGAACTCGCAACCAGGAAGTTGCCGTGCTTCGAGCTTGGTCAGCTTAGAACTTGTAAGGTTTAGGAAACAAAACTAAATACTATTCTTGATGATTTTAACATAGTTTGGCAAGTTGTAGAATTTTAACCTAGTATCATTGCCTTGATTGAGCAACTTCTTAATTATATACTTATTTTTTATATTCATGGTATGGTTAATTAATACATTGAATCATGTGTGTATTACCTCTCTTAATTATATTGATGGATGTATGCTTAATGATATGCTAAGTTTTGTATTACCTTGCTTATACATGGAATAATACCTCTATTTTATTCATTGCATACTTACTAAGTAATCAATCTTATGCTCATTAGGATACAATGTACATGAACAAATATTGAATGTACAATAGATTTATTTGAGATGAATATTTTGCTGGAGTTGAAGAGTTTGTGAACTTTGCAAAGAGTCATCCAGAATGTATGGTGTTGGGTCCACAAGAATTCATATATCTTCACAATAGTATGATATTATCCACTTTGGACCTAAACCCTTATGACTTTACTCTTGGGCTCTACCCAAAATGACTCATACCAATGGAGATATCTTTCTCTTATAAACCCATGATCTTTTACCTAGTCACATCTAGGATTTCTAGTGTTTAGTCCTCTTGAATTAGACATGAGAGCCCCTATTTCCTTTGTTTGGGGTCAATATTCTATCCACATGGTTCGATTGGACCTTGGCTTTTATGCACAGTCGACAGTTAGCCCTTCTAGCAGTCCGGGCTCTTATACCATTTGTTGGGTCTAAAAGAATTTACTACAATGACATGATATTGTCCACTTTAAGTCTAAACCATCATGGTTTTATTTTTGAGCTCTACCCAAAAGGCCTCATACCAATGAAGATATCTTTCTCTTATAAACTCATGATCTTTCCCATGTGTTTTCAATGTGGGACTATGTTTGCAACATTGCAACCCCAACAGTTAGTAGTATATCAAAATATGTTTTGAAAAATACCTTCATCTTCTTCTTCTAGTAGACGAAGTCTCCCTCGAACATAGGGGGCAGATACTCGCACTGACCATCATGTCCTTTGCTTCGGTTGACAGTTAGTCTTTTTGAAGCGTCCTTGCTCTGATACTAATTGTTGGTCCCTTGGAGGTCGGCAAGAGGGGGTGAATTTCCTGAAATCAAAATTCAAAACCACCTCTCTTTCTTTCGATGTTAAAAGAAGTACGAGACAAAACCGATTTACTTGGTTGCAATCAGGGAGATTGTTAATCCAAGACAAATGAAGCGCACTATGAAGACTCCTTCTTCAACACAAGTCGGAGGCAGAGAAGCCTCGTACAAGACGTTGACAGCTCAAGTAAATGAAGAACAGAATACGAATTCGAGTATTGAAAATTGTTATATCGAAACTAAGTGAACCATGGGGTTTATTTATAGCTCTCTGGTCGATCTTATTAGGTTACTAACGTGGCGCATCCCGGGCACCTAGACCAATTCGAGTGCCCGCTTGTGGATGCCACTTATCCTCTCCACAACGGCTTCTTCAACAGCTTGCGGATAAAAATTTATCCACTCCTGGGTGCTCGGATCGGTCCGGGCACATGGAGTACTGTTAACATGGACCTAAAACTTGATCCACGCTGCGTGGCTCATCGAGGCGCCTCATTCTAAATCAATTTGGTCCGTGCGCCTCAGGAGGTTTGGGAAAAGTCAACTCTTCATTGACTTTTCAAGCTTCGGCTCCGGTCGCCTGGGTGATCTCGGATATCCAGAATTGAGCTCACACGAACTAATTTTCCGTCCTCCAGCAGACTTCCTCCCCGACTTCTCATCCCTCGAACCGCCATGCGCGTCCTTCTTGCTCCGTCGGTGTACTCATCCGTAGCTTCTCGTACCTCGGATGCGCCGATCCTATCGACTTATTTCCTGTGCCATCCTTCTTGTCTACCGCGTCTTTCGCTTCACTTTTTGTGTTCCTAAGCTCCTGCACACTTAGATATAAGTTAAACACAACATGACCTAACTTAATTGGTTTGACTACATCAAAACCAACTTGGGGTACTTGCACTTACTACCTGTAACGACCACCCTCAGCTACTACTATCTAAGGGCGACGTCACTCGCTTAGCTTTACTTATCTTATACTTATG
>JBAMIE010000063.1:422878-441308 GCA_037177295.1 Kaempferia parviflora
TGAGCGAATCTATTTTTAGGAGACTACATTGAATACATACCTCAACCTCTCGATTTTCAAACCCTCATAAACCCATTCGGACTTGGCAGCCGGGTGACTTCTATCCCGACCCTACACTCGGACTTTGGTGAACTCAGTTGCATGTACAGACAACCCAACAGCTCGACTTGGTTTAACATTTAAGGTTGATAGCTTGAGATTATCAGTTCAGGCCGCTCAATAGATAGGTTTGATTTGATTTGTATTTTTCAATTCAGACTATAATTATCTATGGTAAATAGATTCTCCAAAAGTAGTAGCCCCAAAAATTGCTCAAAGACCATAATTTTTCATAAACTATTGTCTTTGATTAAAACAAATACTCAAAGACGACGATTTTTGTTAAAATCATCGTTTAAAAGTAAAAATCATCGTTTAAAAGTAAAAACAATGGTTTTAACATAATTTTGAGTGTTGTTGAATAAAATTTTCTTGTAGTGTAGAGCTATCAAATAAGTCGACCCATAAAGGGGCGGGTCAGCCCATGACAGGCTGACCATTTGGTAGGATGGAGCGGTTCAACCCGCCATCTTGGTGGGTTAGAAAATCTTCAACTCAACTCAACTTAAGATGGGTTGTTGGTGGGCCAACCCACCATCCTACGGAAAAAATTAAAAATTAAAAAATAAAAATAAAATTTAAAGTTTGGGTTACGGTTTAAACTGGTCAAATCCACTAGTCCATTGAATCTTCCACTTTAGTTTTATGTTTGGGAGTTATTTTTTCTCAACCTGTAGGCCAACCTAAGTCCGCCGTGGGCCGACCCGTATAGGTCACAGGACTAGTTGAGTCAGCCCGCCATGACCTGCATTTAAATGGATTTATAAAATTTTATGCTTAAATTATTTGACAGAGTTAATCAGGATTCAATCTAAATTGACTATTCTAAATAAGATGAAAATACGAAATACGTAGAAGATACATACAATGTCTTGATCTTATTAGTGGTAAAAGGCGAATCGCTCACCCCCAGCGCCTCCGCCAACCCGTCTCAGTACCAACACAAAATAAAATATACAACGCCAATTAACATGATACTTATTTCTATCTGAACTCTCACTCTTGTGTTTTTTTCCCCAATGAACTTAATACAAAATATTGTAATCGATATTGTAAAGTCAGAAGAGGTGGCATTGAAATGACAACCAAGAATCTTTCTCCTACAGTATCAAACTTTATCGATAGATCCTACCCGAAAAAAAACACCAGCAACATCAGATTAGATCGCCACATGTCTAGATCTTTTGAGTCACTCACCCGTTCTTTTCTCCTTGACCATACACATGGCCTCAACTAATTCGACCCTGCTTCGTCAAACTTCATCACTGAGCTTAATTTCTCAACGATCAACTTTTCCTCAGCTGGGTCAGACTCGGCGGTGCTTCGCAAGTTAGCCTTCTTCTTCCAACAAGGCTTAGCTTTGCCAGCTTCACCAAAATCGCTGTTTCTTGGAAGTTTCACCAATTTTCTTATTCAATATTATCCGATGTGGATCTGACAGCGTATGACGCCGACTGCTCCGGCGATTAATTAGTCATCCACCAGTGGATATTGTCATAACTTTGAGTGTTTGACCTTGTTTCTCCAAGCAGTTACCTTCCCGCTGACCATGGAATCCCGATGATCCCGGAGTTGATTAATCCGAGTTCTCCGATCTCCTAGTTCACATTTAAATTACGACTGTTCCTTCGGGATGGTGTAATGGTTAAGATGTGAAAATTTGTAACATGAGATTTAGAGGTCGAATCTTGGCACGCCCGAGTATATACCTCCCCCATGTCTTGACCATTTGCACTTATGGCTAGTAGTCACCCGTAGTTTACCTCCTCCGTGTTGGCTCTGGGACGGGTCGGCGGGGGCGCTGGGAGCGAGCGATTCACCTTTTTTGCCACATATTTAAGTCAGCCTAATAAATTCTATAACTTAAAAACAACTAATAAATTCTATAGTTAGAAGATTTAGATTCAAACTCAGTTAAGAAAAACAGCTGACGCAGTATGCCTTAGGAAACAAACTATGCTTGCATTTGAGACAAAGGTAGACATATCATGTTGCAAACCCGCAAACTAAACATATCATCTTTTCTATTGTCAACCCGTCATCTAAGCACCTACTATACCGTACCATTTAGGGTCAACGATATTACCTTTTATAACATCATTAGGTAAATAATACTAATACCCGAAAGCAATTCATGGTAATTGCATCGGATGATAAAAAAACGAATTAATGGGAGGTTAAGATTCATATAGCCGAGCACAAATAATTAAGACAAACAGAACTTCAATTCAGGCTATTGTACAAAGAATATGATATCTCAATAGCCTTATATGAGAGTTAATAATTGTTTGGATCAGAAGGGGATCAATATGATCCTGCAGTATAGACTAATTAATAAAAATTAAGAGATATGAATAAGAAAATGAGGAAAAGGGTGACTAGGACAATAGGTTAAAGGTATAATACACACCAAAAAGTGCACAAATTATATCACTTTCCAAGTCATCCGTATATTTTACTCGATAGGTTGTATTTACAATGAAACGGTCAAACGGATGCAGAAATTGTTAAATCTAAGAAAAACAATAATCTAGACAACAAAGTTGTTTGACAATTGTAACCTCTATATTACATAAAAAAAAGAATGAGCATGTGCATATCAGACCACTATGTACATACTCAGATATGTTTTCTCTTTAAATTGATTAATGCATTCAGTCACAAAACAATGTACAATATTCTTCTATTCCCAACGAAAGAGCCTCAAACGCAACACAAATTCAAATACAACAACCATCAAAAGTATCAAGTTTGGAATAATTCATCACTTATCCAATGCTCTTGTAGGAATGACTAGCTTTTACCTCCAACAATAGAAATGCCGAGATCACTGATTATAAATAAGGCCAGGTTAAGTCAATCGAGATCACTGATTGTTTTACATTTTAAAATACATGATATCTCTATGCATTTACGGAATGTTTTTTTTTTAATTCTGGCACTTGCTTTACCACAAGAATATCAATAGCCAAATTTTTAATGAATTCTCTACCCTGATTATAAATATGATGTGGCTTTGACCTTAAATCAGGTTTGTCCAAGGAGACTACTGTGTTGTTTAGCCTTTTTCAAGTTCTACAATAAGTCTCCTTAGGTATAACATCTGTTGACTTGAGTAGAAGAGACACTCGTTTTCAACAATAAAACAAGTCAGATAATTTGTATTGTTGTCTGATGAAATGACAACTGAAGGTTTTAGTTCAGGTGTTTGTGGTCACAGGTTCTTTTACAATTTTTTAGGGTAGGCTATAGCAGTAAGTTTTTTGTTATCATATTCTCAGTGACACAAAGTTATGCCCTTCAGTCCTATAAATGTCATTTCTCTAACATAATGTAAGCTAGTTCTTGAGAGATTCAGAAGGAGAAAAATTAAGTTAAATAAAAAACATGGTATGCACAACAAGGAATCAAGCAAGAAAAAAAATACACAAAAGATGACATTAATCAGTTGAACACTGCCAAGAAATAACAAAAAGAAGATCAATAGTAACATCTATACTTGAGATATTCAAAAGAAACAAGTAGATCAAATAAAAAAAAAATTGAATGCATACAAGGAAGATCTATAGTATGAGTCACAAAGTAGGTAAAGTAATAGAAGGCTTGATTCTTTAAAATCTGAATCAATGAACTATTAGAGAGAAAAATAAATTTGGCCCTATAAGAATTTCTTTGTCTGAATACTTGATAATAATGCAGATGACTTAGACCCTGCATTTTAATTAGGTGACTGCACTAGGTTACAACAATCAACCTCCACCATAACATCTTACATTTGATGTTAAGAGCTTCAGGAATAGGCATAGCGTACACCATCAACGGAATAGGCAAAGAATACACCATCATAAAAGTAAAACAGTGATGCAGCATCCATCTTTAGCTCATAAATAGCAAGAAAGATTAAATATAATGCTAAATGGCAAGCTACATGTAACAAAAAATCCTTCATGTTTCAGATAAAGGACTGACCTCACACTCCTAACTATCCAGAGAAGGGATGTTAAAACTTAATGGTGGCATGACTAATTATTCAATGGAAGAACCAAATGAACTCATTCCCATGTTAAAAACTAACAACTACCGAACCTACTTATTCGGCAAAACACAAAACATGCACCGACACTTGCAGTGCTCTGGACGCCATATCTTGCAGAAAAGTGCAAATTGTACCTTCAATTTTTTGAGGAAGACTAGATTTTTAAGAAGCAGAAGACATATCCATGAAGCTCAGGGAAACATTCTCCACTCCCCTTACTATCTTTCACATCATTTTTCCTCATTGCCAATGGCCAGATCTCCAGCGCCTTGTCCTTTCTTTTCATGAACGACGTCCCAGAAGAAGTCTGTCAAAGCTTTCTCATAGTATGGCATTTTTGCATATCCAGGAAAATAGTTGATGTCGATCACAAGGTAGTGGTTCCCAACCTTCACATCCCTGATCACATCAAAATTGAAAAGATGTAATCCCGTAGCCCGCCTCAAACCTCTAGCTATCTCGGTGACAAAGCTCAATGGAGGCATCTCTGCCTCATCCAGATGCATGTAGTATTCTACCTCCGTTGGATCCTGTGCAATCAAATTGGACACCTGGGAGAAGGTGACGGCCCCCTCAGCACAAACCAATTTATCTTCAGAGACATCTGGAAGGGACTTCCTTCTCACGCACTGCACGTAATCCCCCACCACGTACACCTTGAATATAACCCCGCCGTGGTTTACAAACTCCTGCAGCACAAGCGGCGGTTTAAGCTTTAGCAGGCCATCACGGTGGAAAACAAGCGACATCTTATGGGATTTAGCACTGCCATCGGCCACCAGGGGCTTAGCAATGACAGGGAAGCGAAGGGCCCCGACGACGCCAGAGTTGGAGAGGGCGGCAGAATCATAGATCACGACCTGGCTAGGAATCCCAAAGGTTTCCCGCTCCTGGGGGATTTCGAGCTCCGACACTACCTGAAGCATAGAGATGCGATTATGAAGCCGCTCGATAGCCTGGGGTGGATCGACGATGGGGACGCTAGGGTTTCTTGCGGCAAAATTCTCGAGCTGACCATTCCATTCCTCGCCGTAGAGTTTGTGGAGCACGCAATCGAAGGGGCCCTGGTCGGCAAGGGGCCGGGAGGTATCGATGGGGGCAAGATCGATGCCCCTTTGTCGTGCAAGGTCGACAAGCGATGGCTGGATGAAGCTCTGCTGTTTCTTGGGAGCGAGCGCGTATCCAACAGAAAATCTCCGAGGGTTCTCCGCCATGGCGAGCAGCTAATCCCTGGCAATTCTTCTTCCTCAATCTCAGATTGCCAGCGAAACAAACCGCATTTTAGAGCACAGATCAACCGGAATCTACGACTCTCGAGCAGAAATCGTTGATTTCCAAGAGCGAAACACGAAAAGAAAACAAAGCTAAATTAGGGCTATTCCCCTCTGCTCGCTCACTGAAAGGCGAATCAAGGATAAGAATGAATCAATCGGGCGAGGGAAACGCGATGGGGAAGCGGAAGAGGCGACTGCTGGGGTTGCCCTTATTTTTTCTAGCACGACGGCGAGTGGGAGGAGGTGCCGTCACTCGCGGTGACTCCTCCGCCTTGGCGCCAACCGAGAAGCGATGCCGCATGCGGAACGAATCGATGCAAAGGCAACCACGCGCTTCCCATCCAAACGCACTGCGACGTGGCGGCCCACAAGCCGTACGCTAGCAGTTCAACGGAAGCAAAACGAGCATTTGGGATCGGAAGGGAGGGAAGAGTTCAGGCGGGCCCGCTAGGCCCCACCTTAGCCTTTACCTTTGAAAGAAAATCGCGTGGGAGTGGAAGATTTGCAAAAAATGGTATCGATAGACTGTTATGAGTTGCCTATAATTTGCATTTATATTTGAATTTGAAATTAAATTATTAAAAAACGATAAAGCAAAATTTTCAAATAGCACCTAAACATTTTGGAAACCCTGACAACCTATTAAGGTGGACACAGGCCAAAAACTATATAACTACTTCGGGTGGACTAAGCACGGCGCGAGTCACTTTGCCCGTCTAACGCAGCAGCGAAGTGCTGTCTGAAGCTATCGCCGCACCACCACCGCCAGCCCCGTTCTCTCGTCCTCTTCCAGCGACCCTTGTCTCCCCCTTTAGTCCTCCTCAGCCACTGAATTGAAAAGGCGATTGGAAGCCGGGTTCTCTCTCTTTCTGTCTCGCCATGGCTTCAGATAGCTTTCCCGACAGGGCCGCTGTCTTCAAAAAGCTCATGGCTAAGCCGGAGAACAAGGTGATGCACCCAACTGTCAAGCCCCCTCCCCTCCTGCTTCTTCGAGGTGTTTTCCTTGATTGGGGTGTCCTAGGGATGCAGATCTTGATGTGGATCTGACGGATTCGCTTCGTTTTCTACTCTGCAGATGTGCTTCGATTGCAACGCCAAGAAGCCAACCTGGGCGTCGGTCACCTACGGGATCTTCCTCTGCATTGACTGCTCCGCTGTACACCGCAGCCTGGGCGTGCACATTAGCTTTGTCAGGTAAGTTTTTTTTTTTTTTTTTTTTGCTCTACATGGTTTGGCCTTTAGAATGCTCAATTGTTTGCTCCTTAGAAATTTCCCATTTTTGTTACTTCTGGGAGTTTTAAACTTTAGATAGTTGGTTTACTTTGACACTGAAACTCTAATTAAGCCAGAATAGATCTCAATGTGTCATTATTTGTATTAGCCGAATCCTTCTGTATTTCAGTGGAATCTTGCTATCTGTTTACAAAAGGGGGATCAATTCAAAAACCCCTTCATTGTTACCAATTGATTGGAAATATGTTTCTTTTTTTTTATTCCCTTTCTTTTATGTAGGTTTTGCTGTTCTATTGTAGAAAAAGAACCCACTTGATTGTCAATACATAATCACCTTGTAGTTGCCTTTTTATTTATCTAGCAAATCACAAAAAAATATATACTGCCTTTGATATTTGGGAGGTTGAGCCCCTCAAAGCGTTAGTCTCCTTTCCATTTTTCTTTTCAAGTGTTCTTATCCTGCGTTCAATACCATTTCTATATTATTTTTCATCGTTAACTTGCAAAGCTTTGCTAGAATGTCATAATATCTATTGTAGGTCTACAAATTCGGACTCCTGGACTTCTGAACAACTTGAGACAATGGTTGTTGGAGGCAACAACCGGGCGCAAGTTTTCTTTAAGCAGCATGGGTGGACAGATGGTGGCAAAACTGAGGCAAAGTATACATCTAGAGCAGCTGAGTTGTATAAGCAGATACTTTCAAAAGAGGTTGCAAAAATCTTCACAGAAGATAATGCCATCCCTTCGTCACCTGTTGCTCCATCTACTTCATCTGGTACTGTCAATGGATTTCCTGAACTTAAACTTGTAGATGCACCCGCGCCCAAGGACAGCTTGAATGATAAGAAGCCCAAGCCTGAAACTACACATTCACCTAAAGCTCCAATTCGTTCTACAGTCTTATCATCTATCAAGAAACCCATTGGTACAAAGAAGATCGGAGGGAAGACTGGTGGGCTTGGTGTGAAGAAGCTTACAACTAAGGTAATTTTCTACTTTTAAAGTTTGATTAGTCCATAATCTCAAGCACTAGCCGATTGCCAGTCATCTATAGTACTTATCGTCTTTGTTAAATACCTAGTAAAATTGATGTCTCATGTGCCTTGGGTTTCATTCCCTCTTCCCAGTATTCGCTCTTAACTGCTATCAAGGTTATAAACTCATTAATAAGGTGCTTAGTGCTACTATGTACGAACCTCATGCATGTAACAACTAGAAAATAGTGGGCTGTTACCATGAACCTTTAGAAATCTGCACTATGGCATTTCATCAACTTTCTTTAAAACCCTCATGTATCATTAAGATGAAAAACTAGATTTTTGTAATTTCTGGTTCATGTCTCCATACTTAGAGAGCTCTTTTGTTTTTGCTACAAAAGGTACAAGATCAGGTACTTTTTTATTCATGTTTTTCCTTTTAATGGGTGTCGTTGTGTTAATATTATATATATATATATATATATACACCATGAACCTTAACTTTCTGAAATATTTCAGCCAAATGAAAGTCTCTATGATCAGAGGCCTGAAGAACCAGCTCCTGCTGCAACATCTTTAGCTAAATCAAAGATAACAGATGCCCCATCATTTCCTTCTCGGTTTGAGTATGTGGAGAACACTGCAAATGATAATAATGCTGGAGGTGCTCAAGTGATTGAACATGTTGCTCCACCAAAATCTTCAAGCTTCTTTGCAGAGTTTGGAGTAGACAGTGGGTTCCAAAAAGAGTTAAGCTCAACTTCATCAAAGGTGCAGGTATACTGCTTCTAAGATATTTTTTCAGGATGTTGATGCGTATTTAAATTTGTTTGAATTATTTCTTCAAGATTTAAGTACTGAAAACGAATGCTATAAATTATCTTACAATGTTTTCCACTCTAATTGTTAGGTTTGGCTAACAAAATTTGATCAAACATCTTTGCCATTACCATCTTTGATATTTGTGGCTTAATATTTTTCATTAATAGATTGAATATCTGTTGTTCAGGTGTTGATATTAAGATTGTTTACCTATTCTTCTATAATAATGTACCATTCCCTCTTCTGTCGTCATATTGCATGACATAGTAAGCAACTATATCTTCCAACTTGGATTTGAATTAAAAATAAGAAAACTTAAGAAAACAAAATAGTAATAAACAAAGAATAAAATAAAATAAAAAATGAGGCCAAGCCCTGAAAGATGAGAAGCTGAACTGAAGCAGCCCAACCTCGATTGACAATCAGGTCATCTTTTCAACCTGCATTTGTTTAGGGTTTTGAGTTCATGACTAACCATGCAAGGCAAATTGCAAACAGAATATATGCATGCTACAGTATGTTATATCTTAAACTGAATGATTGTTCGTTTTTTAAGCTTTAAGCTGAGCCAATTCAATATGTTATTTTGCATTTGACTGTTGTTGCTATATTCTTTTTGAACACTTCAATCCGTTGCTCATTTTATTGCTATTTTCTATTTTGAAATATTGTTAACTTTTATTTGAACTTCAACAGGAAAGTAATGAGGCAAGGCAGAAATTCTCGAATGCAAAGTCAATTTCTTCAGCACAGTTCTTTGGAGATCAAAACAAAACAAGTAGTGACAATGAGACGCAGAGGACCCTACAAAGGTTCACGGTATGTGCAATTTACAACCATAATTTGTGTCAAAGTTGAGTGTGGCACAAAATTTAGTAGATTTATGAGCTAATGCTGGGAAGTAGTAATTTGATGTTTTTATGCTATTATTATATTTTGAAAGTGTTTCCATTTTTTTATGTACATAGGACTCAAAAGTCATTTCAAGTGCCGATCTGTTTGGTAATGGTACAGAAGATCCTGGTGTAGATTTTGCTGCTGCAGATCTCATCAACCGTATCTCTTTCCAGGTATACTGTTATTGATGTTTTATTCAATTTTCTGATTAATTGTTCATGAGATGCTCATGGATGATTTTCATTGTATTGCTTTCCATCTTAAGAAACTTGATGAGTTTCATTTCTGATGGTCTCATGAGCAATGTTTCTAAACTGACTAGTTGGTGAACCGGTTGCCTTGGTTCTTTGTTTTCCAGCTAGTTTAACTGGAAATTGTCCAATGACCTTGCTATTCGAGTCCAGTTTTGAAAACACTGATTATGATTATCAAATTGGCTATTAGGCTTTTAGGGATTCGGTTAAAAGTGCCATCCTTGCCTGGAATATGTTGTCTCTTGATTTACTTCATGTATTCTATGCATTTTTAGGCGTCAGAGGATTTATCTTCCCTCACGAACATTGCTGGGGAGACTGGCAAGAAATTGACTTCCATTGCTTCCAGCCTTATCTATGATCTTCAAGATAGAATCCATTAGCTGAGTTAGTATGCGTTATCAGTGACTGGCTGCTATTGGTTCAAACATCACAAGCGTTTTTTTTTTTTCCGAAAGTGGTTACTGAAACTTGGTTATTGTACGCATTTTCGAATTACGTTCGATCTGTTATGTAGCTATTATTCATCAAACAGAAGTTTGTGCATCTCGTTTGTACTATTTAATAGGATCAATATTTGATTTGTATTTAAAAATGAATGTATCCACGTTTCTCACGAGTACATAACTACATATATGGCGTGGGCCCAAATAAGTAGCAAGCTTGAAAAATTAGTTTATAGATGAAGGCAAATTTATTCGACGTTATGATAAAAAGCCTAAACAAAAAATTAACTCAGTTTTTCATCGTTAATTCTTTCCATTCAATTTTTCTTTCATAGTGCTCACAAATAACATTTTAACTCTCCATACGATACAACAACTACTATAACCTCAAAAAGTGACTGCAAGCATAAAAATGGGCTCATTAGAAGTGCAAAATGTTGAATCATCAAACCAAAAGTTGAAGATGCACATAATTTACCAGATGGAGAGTCTGAGCTCTGATCATGGCTTCATGGTTTAAGAAACACTATTTTGGTGCAACAGAGGTCAGCATCTATCATGGAGATAAAATCCAAAGTTCAATCAGAAACCACAGAAACAAATTGGGATCCCATGTTTGTTACTCATGCCTCTGGTTCTCGAACGGGCGTATATGGGAATCCTACTGAACTATAATGCTCTTGTTTGGATTTTCTGCATGTTGATTATGCTGGGGAGCAGTCCCAGGGACTCCAGAGATACTAGTGCTCATTTCCTGCACAGGCGGTGGGTTAACAACAGTCCTTGGAGCAATGCCATCGGACAAATGGCCCTTCATCTCACGGTGTTCCTGGCAGATAGCACACCAATGCATACAACAATGGACCATGCAAGAGTCACACGGAGAGTCCTGTAATCACAAAAAGAAAAGAGACTTGGAATGAAGAATATTACGCAAGCAAAGCTAGATGAAGGCATCGAGCATTTGTCCACAATGCAATCAGCAGATAAAACATACAAGCTAACCAAATAGAAGACAGTCGAATGCAGGTTCGTAAAAGCAGTCTGTGAAATATTATGGGTACAATGTTCTGATGATCTAGTGAATATAAAGTAGTTAAAACCCAAATGGCATCTGAAAGGAACCTAACTTGATTTCTCTTATACTAGTTTCATATTTAAGGTACATGAACGAAGTACTTTATCGCTCGTTCAATGTCCAAGTAATTTAGGACTGGATACCTAAACCTTGAAATGTTAGAAGATCAGTGTAACAATAAATCACCAACTTTTGTATTTGTGAATCCTTAATAGAGAAATTAAATTAATGGCTCGTACCAAGGAACTTTTGAAAGAACCGACATATAGTAGAGAAGAGGATGAAATAATCAAAGACGCTATTGATTTCTTAAGACAGATAGTAGAACAGAATAGCAGGGTTGGATGAAGTTCCTGTTAGTGGACCATTATAATCTTTCAGCGGTGCAATGCTATAAGTTCCTGTTAGCAGACCATTATAATCTTTCGGCGGTGCAATGCTATAAGAGGATGCATTAAAAACTCACAAACAAGAAAAAAATCAACTGTTAAAATAAATTTCTTGCGTGTAGAATCTCTAAATGGTAAATAACAAAATAGTAGAAAAGGAAGGACAAGAATTCACCTTGAGATGGTATTTCTTTTGCAGTGTTTGTCTAAATATACCAGTATAGACACCACACATCCACCATGAAAATACTAATCCTTCTCCAATCAAAAATGATGTTTTTGGGTCAATGCCATGGAAAAGTGCTGTAGCGGCTCCAAGTAAAATACCACCTTCAACACAGATAGCATGACATGTACAAGGACTTGTCCATGGAATATCTTCATTAAGCGTCTCAACATTGCGCCCAAACAAGACGCAAGGACATAAAAGTCCTGTCCAACCTATCATGGTCCAAACAAAATTATGACACTGCCCATATTAGACAATATAATGAGCAGAAAAACCGTATTTAGCAATCATAATCTTTTGAATAGAATATCATGATGATATAATGATAGAACTACTAAGTATCCCTACCGAAGGTGGCACAAGCACCCACACCTTAAATTTTGCAAATAATGGTTAAATGGTGTGGAGACTGTAGTCAGCTTATGCAAAAGGTAAAATCTGAGGGGATAAAAGATTGAAATTTTCCCTTAGGTGTATTGTTCTTCATTCTATGGTTAGTTTCAATGTTGTAACGAGCAAAAGAGCAGATAGGGATCGAAACAACTCAACAACCAAACAAGAATCAGGAAGTTTCATTTAGCCACTAAATTTTCACTTTCTTTTGAAAATGATTCTAGTTTTCCTTCTAGATTTTGAAGGAACATATGAAAGTTATATAAAAAACAGTTTTTTTTGTTTGTTTTCAACAAAGAATCATGAACTAATGAGAGCACTTACAGCTCTCCGGATCCTCTGAACAGCCACAAATTCCAGTCGTCCAAGCTTCATCAGCAGGTGGCTCATAGCTTTCGGGAAGGTGCTGCCCGCACTCGATGCATCGTCGAACCTCCAACTGCCCAAAGAAAAGCAGGCACACGCGCTATTATACTGCATAGAGCGATCTAAAGCTGAAGTCGCATCCAAAATCCAAAAAATGAAAAAAAAAAAAAAAGATCAACAAAATCCAGCTCCTGTCAAAGGATAGTCCGGTTTTACAACCCTAACCTGGGGAACACGAACTGGCTGATTCAGCTCTCCAGGTTGGATCTCCTCCAACGGAGCATCCTGGTCCTTGGTGAGCTTCACGTACCTCGATGAGACCGGCTCGTCTGACATCTTCAGGGAAAGAACAGGGGCCAAATGGCGCTCCGGAGAAAGAAAGTGAGAATGAGGAAATTGACGAACACCAAGGAATCGCGGACAAGCACCAGCATAGGATCCGGAAATGTGGGAGGAGGATGGTTTGGATTTCGTCCTGCAGATTCAAATGAAGGGTTGGACGGAGAGGATGATCACCGGCCACGTTTGCGGTAATCATCATCCTTCGAAGCCGGATCAGTTTCAAACTTCTCTTTTCTAAAAATAGAAGACATTGGGAAGGTCGATAAAATTATCCTTCTCTCCTCTCTCAGCTTCCATCCAGCTCCAGTGGCTGCTTACATGGAAATGCGACAACTATAATCTAAGCAAAGCGGGTGATCACGAAGGGGCAATCTTCAGCATACAAGGCGATGGAGGATTCCGACTCATTTGGAGAGATGGAGAGAGGATTGAGGCTTCTCAAGATTCGGATGCGGAGGTCACGGCGGCGGAGGCCACGGCGGCGATTCAAACTCGGGGAAAGGGCAAGATGGGAGTTTTGTAAAGGAAGAAGGGCCAAATAGGGTTGCGGCTGCGCTTCCTGCGGAGGAACCGTTGGATGCCCTCCTCCGTGACTGATGTGTCACGCATCGGAGAGAATTGATGAGAAAAAACCCTAAACTTCCAAATTGGTTTGGTTTGTGCTTCAACCCCTTCGATCCGTTTTTTTTCCCCTTTTCGTGCTACTACTCTTTTTGCAGTTTTGCTATGGCTGCGTCGTTCTTCTTCAGATCGATTCAGCGCCTTCCTCTCCGTACTCCCGGAACCTTCGCCGTCAAAGTTAACGTCGCCGCTCCACCAATCGGTCGTCTCCCCTCATTCTCCAGGTGAGCTACCTTCCAAAAAAAAGGATACTCTTTTCTTCAACATGCGTTGATTGGGATATGGATGGGCTTTGAATGAAGGATTCCCGTCGAACTGGGTTGCTGCGGTGCCTCTCTCTTTCCTTTCCACAGCGCGGTGGCGGCGGCGAAGATGACTTCGCGGCTGAGCTTGGCATCTCGGAGCAATCGAGATATCTCGCAGTGCTTCCTTGGCTGCGCTTGCCGAGGACCCTAGAACACTCGACGCCCCGCTCTATCAGTACCTGAATTGTCTGAATCATCAACATTCATGCCTTGTGTTGAGGATGGTTTTCTTTGCTCAAAATTTATTGAATCGGTTGTTAATCATTACATCTATGCTAACTCTTCCTTTTCCCTTGAAGACGCATGAATGAGACAATTTCTGGTTTGCTTTGGAACAAGAATGACAGGCATTTGTATATTTTGCCAAATGAAAATATGAAACAAAATTCAATTTATCTCGCTAGAAGTTGATTTTTAGCAAAACAAATTATATAATAAGCCTGTTCTAATTTTAGGATAACTTAACTTTCACCTGAGATTGGGAAATCAAAACTATGTTCGCGAAATATTAAATAAAAGTGGATATTTCCATGCAAATCATGTTAAAAATGTTCACGAATAGGTTTTTATCATATTAACAACTCATCTTAGTAAGTTTATCTGTAATTAGGCGCACACATAACTTAGTATTAAGCAGGTGTTTGGTAGGTGGGTTTAGAGGGTTGATACCCCTAATTTCATAACTCAACCCTCTTAGGTTATCGTTAAATTCATTCTCCCGTCAATCAAATTCATTATCATTCACATTACCAAATATATATCAAATGCCCCCTAAGTTCAATGCACATCAGTCAGAGTTCAGATTCCAAAACAAAGAAACTAGATAAAGGACCGTACTAAACAGGGACCATTTCTTTGTTAACTTTGGTTATCATCACTGCAGTGGAATGCTGCCATCACTGGAAAGCAACTAGCAGCAAAATACCGCTGGCCTGTTGTTAACTGCATCTGTATATTACAACTCTTTAACAGAAAAAAAAAACGAAGGAGCAAAAGATACTTGAGTGTTCATTTACTTCCGGTAAGACAATCCATGTCTCCAACTATAGAACCTTCGATTAGATTTTTGAGGTGAGAATGTGAGGCCAAACATTTCTTTCAGAGCATGCCCTTGCTCTAGAAGTCCAATCAAGCTTGCCACAACGGATGCACTCTCTCTAACATGTTCTAGGTCCTTGGGTTCCGACCATAGGCGCCGAGCAAGCTGCATTCTTCTCTGCTTTGAGTCTAATGCAATTCCCCACTTGCAATATAGGTTCTCTCTTTCCACTGCAGACAAACTCTTCTGCATCTGTTTGCAAAGCATGTCTCTTTCACGTCGAAGCAATCTTAAACTGCCCAAGAGGAAACAAACCTTGTCTTAGTAATCAATTAGGCTATGTTTTCTTAAAACAAATTTGAAAAATGTAGCACAACTGATGTAACCTTGATGTGGAAGTGGAACTCTGACCGGCAGCTAATGCTTCATCAATGTTTTGCCGAGCAAAAGTGCTATTTAAAAAGGATAATCTCCTGAATTCCACTTCCATGTAAATAGAGTCTGTTGGATCGCCTGTGAATAGCATGTAAAAGCAAGTCCTATGAACAAAGGAAACATTACATTCATGCCAAAGTGCAACTATATCTCGTTGCTTTTTCTCAAATTGCATAGGCCATTCAGAAGGAGATTGCAGTGGATCTAGAGTTGGTGCCAAATTGAAATCCTTCTCAGGGTCCTCAGCTTCAAAATCTTGGACCAAATTCCTTCCAGTTTTCTGACGTCAAAGCAAGATATATTACACCAATTGTTTCAACTTGAAGTTTGCATGCATGGCTAGTTAAAAATATTTCATCATTAACATGATCCATAATTAAGTTCCTTATCATCCAGAAAAAAAAAAAAAAAACTATGAAGTGAAGATTTGATGATGAACCTTCAAAAATATAAGCACCACAAGAATAAAAGGCCTGCAAATCTCAGTAAGATGCCAACTGTTCCAGTTGCAACCATCTTGGACTATTTTTGAAAATATTTTTAGGGGTTACGTTTCCCTTCTGCACTTTCACAAGCAGCATTGTACCACTATACAAATCATACGTCCAGACGAAGCCATGGTTAACCACAGTGCAAATGTTAATTCAAAGGGGCAAATTGGGTGGGAGGGAAGTTTTGTGAACCAATATCATTGTTAATCCCTCACTACATCCATGAAAAGATTTGAACAGTTTATTGACATATCTGTAACAACTCGAAGTCCATGTCGTTGACAAATTCAGATATCACATTCACACCTCATAAAGTCAACCATTTCATGCCTATAATTTTATAAGTATTCATCTGCACTACATGGCCCAATATTACTCACTGGAGTACAAGTGCCAAAACAAATTTGATTTCCAAATTTTAAACATGGGTACCGGAACACAAGCAAAGCTCAAGTATCACAATTATGAATTATAATATTATGTTATTAATATGCAATTATTAAAGATATCAAAATATAACAAATTATGATTTAATATAATATAAAAATAAGTATTACTACTACGGTTTAAAATCTTGAGATGTGTTGAAGTTTCAGCTTTTAACTGGGTAAATACTATTTGCATACTGTAGTGCTGATGTATGATGTCAATGATAAATTGGAGGCGGAGGGATGAAAAAGAAGAGAAGATAGTTATATGTGTAAGTTTGGACTTTGTGTCACATCTCAAATGCTACAGTTTGACATTGTCATAAGCTATAAATAATAATAAATATTATTTAAATTCATAAAATAGTTTTGTTATTGTTGGTCTGAATTTGATCTTAGCCTTCAAGTTTCAAAATTAGCGAACCTTCTCAACTTCACCCAAGCAAATCCAAATAGGTAATAAACGTATCCAATTTGGGATTATTGGGATGAAGTTGAGATATTACCTAGGCTGTACATCAACATGTTTAAAAATTCATAAGCCTAACTGAAATTTGCATATTAAACCTCATGGGTAGGGGTGAGCATTCGGTTTATTCGGTAGTAAATTAACCGAATTAACCGAAAACCGATTTAGTATTACATAGCCAAATCGAATCAAAATGTATACAAAACTAATACCGAATTAACCGAATCAACTAAATTAATTGAATTAACATCAAATATATTTAAAAAAATAATAAAAAAAATTATACACAATTAATTTCAAATTAACCGAATTAACCGAATAGACCGAATGCTCACCCCTACCTGCATTAGATATGCATCGAACCAAGTTGTTTACCATTGAGTTGAGCCTAACAGGATAGTCACGTCTGATCCGCCTTAACTTTGACTGATAACTCAACATGATTCTTGATGACACAGAACACATGAGGGTCGTAGGCTTCTCCCTCATTAGATTGTTGGTGTAATTTTTTCTAGGTCAAAGTTGACCGTGTTGACTAAACTTTTGGCTCAAGCTTGAGTCATAATGTTTAAGTTTCAATATTTGACAATATATGGGAAGATTATTAGTGCAATTGTCCCCGGGTCAAGTTAACTCATTTGACTAAGCTTAGGTTAGCTCAAACTTGAGTTTCGATGTTTGACAATAGATGTAGATTGTATGTGTAATTATATTGTCTATTTGGAAGATTGTCGACCAGAAGTCAAATAGGTCAAGGTTAACTAAATATTTGACTGGTAAAGTCCTAACTGGAGTTTAGGCAAGGAAAAAAAAATCTAAGTGGGTCAGGCAATTGGAAAGTCCTGGTAAGTGAAGTCAAGTAGATGAAAAATCCTAGTGAGTCAAGTTAAGTAGTATGGAAATTTAGGTGAGTGAAACTTGGTGAAAAGACCTAGCTAGTGAATGGAGCTAGGCAGTGTGGAAATTCAGGTGAGTGAAGTCTGGTGAAAAGTCATAGTGAGTGAAGCTAGACAGTGTAAAAACCCTAGTGAGTCAAGTTATGCAGTGTAGAAATTCAAGTAAGTGAAGCCTGGTGAAAAACCTTAGTGAGTAAAATTAGACAGTGTGAAAGCTCTGGTAAGTGAAGCCAAACAGATGAAAAATCTAGATGAGTAAAGTTTGGTGAAAGTCCTAATGAGTGAAGCTAAACAATGGAAAAAGTCTAGGTGAGTAAAGTCAGACATTGGGAAGTCTAAGTGGGTTATGGAGGACCAAATACTTGGTACGAGACGGTAAGTCCAATTGAGTCAAGGTTGACCAGACACTTGACACGTAGAGAAAAATCTAAGTGGGTTAAAGGACTGACCAGACACTTGGTGATGAAGTCCGGCCAGGTCAAGGTTGACCGGATGCTAGGCAAGAGGGAGTCCCAACAGGTCACAGTTGACCGGGTGTTAGACTTAGGAAATCTAGACTTGAGTGAGGCAAGTCAGGATTGACCAATCAATCAACTAATCGGTTGAGTAAAGTCCAATCGATCAATTGGAGGTCGTTCTCATTATTTCGTGAGGAAACATAAGGCTGTTGGATTGATCAGCTGATCGATCAAGCTTTTCTCAATCGATCAGTTGATCGATTGAGGAAGTTTGTCTTGTGATGATGCGATGAGGACGGAATCGATTAGTCAATTGATTCTGCGAGCTTTGCTAGAGTCTAGCCAGGTCAAGATTGATCGGATGCTAGGCAAGAGGGAGTCCCAACAGGTCACGGTTGACCGGGTGTTAGGCTTAGGAAATCTAGACTTGAGTGAGGCAAGTCAGGGTTG
>JBAMIE010000063.1:465488-476568 GCA_037177295.1 Kaempferia parviflora
TTAACTTTATATCAAGAATGTTTTTCTTCATGGTGATCTTCAAGAGGAGGTATACGGAGCAACCTCCTGGTTTTGTTCCTCGGAGAGTTGGTTTTGTTCCTCAGGGAGAGTTGGGGTGAGTTTGTCATCTTCGAAAATCTTCGTATGGTTTAAAACAGAGTCCTCGTGCTTGGTTTGGAAAATTTAGTGAGGTTGTTAAAAATTTTGGTACGATGAAAAGAAAGTTTGATCATTCTGTGTTTTTAGCAGTCAAGGACTGCTATCATTCTGTTAGTTGTGTATGTGGGTGATATTGTTATCATTGGAAGAGATATTACGGGAATCTCTTCTCTTAAATCTTTCATTCATACTCAGTTTCACATGAAAGACTTGGGGTGCTAAAGTATTGCTTGAGTGTTTAAATTACGAGTAAAAAAGGTATATTTCTATCTCAGAGAAAATACATCGACCTATTAACTAAGACACGAAAATTGGGACAAAGCTTTGTAGTGCTCCAATGACTCAGAACATACACCTCACAAGAGATGAGGAACTATTTGAACATCCTGAGAGATATCAAAGGTTGATTGGGAAGTTGAATTACTTTACCGTGACTCATCCAGATATTGCATATTTGGTTAGTGTTGTCAATTAGTTTACGTCATTTCCAACCATTCATCATTGGATAACGTTAGAGCAAATTTTGTAGTTCTTGAAGGGAGCACCCGGATGGGGTATAGTATATGTAAATCATGGGCATACTCATGTTGAATGTTTTTCAAATATAGATTGGGCAGGTTCCCAAATGAATAGAAGATCTACTTCAGGTTATTGTATCTTTGTGGGAGGAAATTTAATCTCATGGAAGAGTAAGAAGCAAAACCTTATGTCACGATCTAATACAGGATTATGGCGCAGTCTGTGTGAGATAATATGGATATGTTAACTCTTGATTGAAGTAGGACTTAAAATTTTAGAACTCGCAAAACTATGTTGTGGTAACCAAGTTGCTCTTCATATTGTATCGAATCCTGTGTTTCATAGCGAACTAAGCACATTGAAATTAATTGTCATTTTATTCGTGAAAAAATTCAACAAAACTTGATTTCTACCGGATATATAAAGACGGAAGGACAACTAGGGGGCATCTTCACAAAAGCTTTAAATGTGGTTCGGGTTGATTATCTTTGTAACAAGTTAGGTATGATTAATATCTATGCTCCAACTTAATGGGGAGTATTATTTGTATATATTAGTTACCATATTATCTGCATATATTAGTTAATATATATGTCAATTAGCCTAATTATAGTTTCTTAAGATAGATTCCTAGTTTGTAAATAAATATGTCTCACGCTTCAACAAAGATTATCAATTCTTTTTATCTCAAATAACAACTATCGAACTATTGGGTGCATCTTTCATATAAATGTTATGTGAATTTACAGGTACAAGGAAAAAGATTTTTTTATTTCGTCACTCTTTATTGGTTCTTAGGCACAAACATTAAGTTTCAATATGTACTATAAATCATCTAAAAGTACCAACATAATGCCTGATAGGAGATTGAAACGTTGTTTGTGATAAACAAGAATGCCTATGATGTGATCATCAACTCCTTTTCAACAATAAAAATTACATGGGGAGATAAAATGCGTTGCTACTCAGACTAAAGTTACCTATTAAGAACTGGCTACTTCTTACGTCCAAGTATTATTGGGTAAATGTCTTGGTTCTCCTTTTTCACCTTTTCCAAAAACAAAGAATAAGAAACATATGACTTCATATTGTATATCCTGTAACTTAGTTTCCTAAGAATTGTCATACACGAGGCAAAAAAATTTGTTGTATTTTATTTGTTAAATTTGTTTTGATGATCACTTGGACCACAAGTTTAGGCTATTGGCTCTCCAGTGTGTGCAGGGATGCAGGACAAACTATATTTCGTGCTAGGCGATTTTAAATGTTGTGAATTGTCACATTTACAATGCAATAACTTTCGGAGTATGAAAAGAGAGAAGCATATCAGACATCAATCTAAAACTTCTATAACTAAAATATTCTAAGACTAGGTCCACACTGTGAATCTGCAAACTCTGAAACTTGCTAACACACATCACTCCCCAATGGTAAACTGATTTCAGTTCCAATTTACCAGGAGATATCTAGTAGGATTAGCTTATTTTGTTCTTTTCTTTAGACATCCATATCTGTCCTCTGGGAAGCCATCTGATCTTGTTAACTTTTTGTATGACCCTTCCACATAAGGTATATTTTCATCATCAAGTAGTCAAGCCATGTTTGTCTCAAATCTTAGAGTTGGTTACATGAATCTTATCCCTATTGAACTTTATTCAAGGCTGTAAGAGTAAAATTGAAATTCATTAAACCATTTTTCAATACATTGACTAAAATTTTCTGCAGTCTCCCTCTACCACTCTTACACCCTTTTGAATATGTCCGCTCCATCTCCAACTTATTTTATCTCATTTTATCATATATTAGAGTAACACCTAGTTACTCTCTAATATCAATATTTTTATTTTAGCATTTGCTTTCTAGTGAATCAACATATCTTAAAATTCCATCTCTACTACATACTTTTTGAATTAGGTATACGATATAGCTAACTAAGATGTTTAAGAATGGTCAATTGCCCACTCCACAACTTCCCTCCTAAAGAAAAATCTGGTACACTAAACAACTTTTGGATTAAGAATGGCATCATGATGCAAGTGAAAACCAAAATTCTGAAAAACCAATCAAAACAAAGATGGGTACTTCTCCAAAATTCTAATTTCGATATATCCTAGCTTCACTTTTATGCAACAATTTGTAAACTATAAGTTACTTTCTGATGAAATAGAACATTACAACTTCCAATCAAGAATATGAATTTACTAAAGTTATAAGCATATAGTTAGAATATGAATTATTTATTTAATAAAACCAACAATATAGTAAAAAGTGTCTGCTCATGATATACCATATCCATAGTATCCCACGTTGAAGTTAAGTAGTTCATATGGTCCAAAAAGATCAGAATCTGGAATAAGCCACCCGGTAAACATGCTTCTGATTCGCAGAACCTCACTTCTATTAAAGATAGTAATTCTGTCAGGAAATAACGTCAATTGCATCCTGAATCTTGGACCTTCTTCCCGAACAACAGAGTCAATGTGAAGTTGATATACAGATAGGACTAGACCATCAGTTAAGTAGCCCTCAAAATCAACATAGTATGGTTGGAAATTTGAGAATCCTGGACTCTTGAGTCGATATTCAACATGAAGTGGGATAGCACAAAAACATGGAATAAGACCTGACGGATTATATTCATAATTCTCAGGACATGAACCACAACTCAGTGCCACAGTTGAATTTTCATTGATCGGTATACTTTGAATCTGACAGAATGGGCCTATCTGGAGTTGATTTTCATTACATACAGGATTTCCATGTAACCTGAATAAAATAAGAGATTAAACATTAGTATTATAGCAACTAATAGAAAAGCTTAATAATAACTTTCACACTAAATAACGCATCAACTTACATATCAAAGCTAAATTAAAGTGTGAATTTTATATCTAAAGCTCAAATTCCTTGCAAATCTATAAAATTTAAACTTTGGAAAAGAAAAACTACATATTCGAACACTAAGTTTGGGATCAATAATGACAGTTACGTTGGATTTTCATTTTTTTCAAATTCATTTTTTTCAAGAACTATGAAAATCAATGCATCATAAAGGCATGAATGTGGCACCAAGATTACAATGTTAGGATAAAATTCTAGCTATATTTGGATGCTGAAAATTGCATTCATGTAAAAAAATCTAACATGCAAAGCATGAATATCATTGTTACATATGGACTCTAGTTTAGTTGTATTTAAGCAAGATACACCCTCCACCACTGAGAGTCACTTTCTTCTTTAGGGTGAGATTAGGAATTCCTTTCTTTTGCTACTTTAACCCTCTGCTTCTCTCTCTTTTTGCAATTTTCTTTTCTCTGATTTTTTGATGACTACTTAAGAGTCATCAACTTCCTCTCGATTGTATCTCATGTAGCTTCATCCACTTTCATTGTATCTGATCCTACAAATCCAAAACCTTCCAATACTCGTAATGCTGCATCTTTATTTTATCCTAATGTTTCTGCATGATGCTACTGATGGTCATATAGTTTTTTCCTCGTGGCATTCATTTTGGGCACATGAACCCTCCACCTAGGCTCTTTTGTGAGATTTAGAAAATCTCCACTGCTCAGCTACTCACCTTTTGTGTCAACCCTACTACAACTATCTTTCCTGTCATTTCTGCAGCAAAATAGTAATTTTTATTTAGTCCAGAACAAGGTAGTGTTGTTAGCCCTATTGACACCATCGACAGTAGGTGCTAATTGGGAAGATTTCCCCAATCATGCACATGAAGTTTAGGTATACTATAATCATGCCCCCTACTTTCCAAATAACAAAATCATGTACTTTTATGTCTCTCTCTCCACACCCAAATATCTTTGGTTTGCTATTTTACCGCAAAAATGAGTTTTGGGTTTTTGCACTAACTTCTAGAATATAGATAAATCAATGTATAAATTGAACTGAATAGTGGAGGTATAAACACTTTGTGATCTGTAAAAATAAATAAGGGTATAGTGTAGAGCAAAATGAGTTGTAGAACTATAAAATTACAAATTTGGTATGACTAAGTGAATAGTCTCACATGGAACTGGAGGAACAGTTGGATCATCTTTCTCCACTAGGACAACCATAAACAGATTCTATGCGCTTTTATGTATACTACCTAGGTTGTTTGTATGTGGCCAGGCATAGTTCAAGTAGAAAGAACTAAGGTTTCATTCCCTATCACCTGAACTATTGTCATTCAGCCAACACAGAGCAGTAGGGATGTAAACGAGCCGAGCCGAACCGAGCTTTAGGGTGTTCAAGCTTGTTTGATAAGGTAACTGAGCCAAGCCGAGCGGAGCTTAAAATGAACAAAGCCATTGAAATGATTGTTCAAACTTGGCTTGGTTTATTTTTTATGAGCTTGAGCTTGTTTGAAGCTTAGCTTGAGCTTGGTTCGAGCTTGGTTTGTTTAGATGTTATCGAACTTTCAATTCAAGCTTGTTTGATTGTTTGAAACTTTTATTTATTTGATTGGTTATTGAGTTTGATAATTCAAACTTATTTGTTTATTTTATTTATTTATTTAGTATGCTGATAAGAATTTTATTAATAAACATGGTTCACGAACGTCGTTTACGAACATTAACAAGCTGAACACATATGTGTTCAAGCTTGTTTGTTTAGTTTAACGAGCTGTTCAAACTTATTTATTTAATTCATCTGGTATATATTGAACGAACATAAACAATCTCTTACCAAGTTGAACATCAAGTTTGTTCACGAACGTTTGGTTCATTTACAGCCCTAGATTTTTTCCTCCAAATATGACTCGCAATTAAGGGATGTTGGACTTCTGGACCGTCCACCACGAGTACTTCCTCATTTATCCTGGTGGTCGATAGGAAACTTCTATGGGAATTAGATATATACAACCTGATCAATTAGATATATACAATCAACTCAAGTTCGATAGTACTTCTAGGCCGTCAGCCCAAGTTCGATGTTACCCAACCTGATCAATTAGATATATACAATCAACTCAAACTAATTATTGCACGGTCTTTAATTACTTGGGAATTGAAGAAGGTAACACTGTTTGGGAAGTCTCAATATGGAATTGGTGGTAAGGTTTGTTCTTACAAGGAAGAAGAAAAGTCATGAACTTGGCTATCTTCACAGCTAGCCTTGCATTCGAGGTACAAACTGGAAGCATATGACACACTGTAATCCACTATCTAAGAAATATTGGGACACATGATGGGACCAGCCAAGGTTATGGAGTCCCATCTTTGCAGGGCATGCCTACTTATCTGATGAACATGGACCCAGGACTTTGACGGCTTGTAAAATTAATAGAAATTTAGTGTCAAAAGGAATTGAACCACCAAAATACATTTTCAGACAACAAATTAACGTAAAATAGTTGCAAATTATTATAGCAAAAGAAACGATTGGCCAAGGAATCTAACAGAGGATAAGATGTAATGATGGTAGAATCTGTCATTTGATATATAGGCTAATCAATTTTTTGATAGAATTAGATCATTAAGTTGAAGAACATGGAGTTAACTTTGGGCTTGCTTATAGTTGGTTTGAAATAGACCGATCAAAATTAGGGCATCTCCAATGTGACCTCTAGACCTCATGTGACAAGCTCTGATATCTTAACCAACGCATCGCCCCGAGGGGACATGATTAAAGTTCTAAATGAGATTTTTTATAATCGTTAATGTGACTCATTAATTAATGTTATCTCAAAAGTATAAAAATTTATAATTCTCTACGTGCCATCAAAAAATCTTCTACAACTTTTTTTGTTTTTGTTGGTTATACATTATCACATATCTTTATTTATTAATTTTTTTATTTAATATTTCTGTATAATTTTCATTTAATATTTTAATTATTTATGATCTTTAATTTAATTTATAATTAATATATTAATTAACTTATGATTTTTAATTTTTAATTTTTATTTAATATGTAATTAACTTATAAATTTTAGTTTTAATTATATGTATATTTTTTAACTTATGGAATACATTTATTTTCAAAATAATAAGTGCTAACAATTTTATTAAAATTTTATATTTATATACAAGAAGAAAGGAGTACAACTTTAATCATTATTTTATCATTAACTATGGGCTTCAATTTTAAAAGATTTTTTTTTTAAAAAAAATTTCATTACTGCACTTAAACTATAAACCGTCTACTTAAATCATCTACTACGTAGACCCTTCTTTCTCTGTTGCTAGACCATTTTCCTTCCATTTCATCTTACCGAAGACTAAGAGAGGTCCATTTTCTGTGGATTAGAGGATGGTCTGATTCGGCCGCAATCGATACCCCTCTTTGGGTTCACCTTCCCATATAATTTGGGTCGGGATAGGCGATCGAAGACTGCCAGCGGTGGTCGGGTGGCCAGGTTGCCGGGCATCGAGCAGGGGGGCCTCCCGCCACCTACTCCGACCCAAACTACAACCTGGATGAGAAGGTGAACCAAGGAGGTATTACAATCAATTGCGGCCGAATAACGACCACGATTACATTGTGGACTATCTTTTGGTCTAAAAAATTGGACCAGAGGATTCTGACTCCTTACAAAATCCACCGTAACCGTAAGAGCTGTTGGAATCTAACTGCCATAATCAATGGCAAATGCTATCACAATCTCTTACAAAGGAAAAGGTTTTTCTCATTACAACTTGTTACACACGATTCCATGGTTCCTGAATTACATTTGTCTGCCTCTAACAAGTTCATAAAACGAGGAAGAAGCCATGCGGGGACCAAATTAAAGTTAATTCACTGACATAGATATAAAGAACAGGCAGGAAGATGGTGACGCTGTTGCTTTGCTTCCTGACATAACCATGGAGGTACAAGATCCATGTGGAGGAACAGTGATCCAGGTGTTATTTTATAGACATGTCTCTTTCAGACAACGATGTGGCCTTGTGAGATTCATGCAACAGGTGGTGCCTCTGCCAAATCTAGCAACTTTAGATCGATAATCCATCCATGCATCGTACACTTCATCATGGTGAAGTAGGTGCTGTGAGGGGCTCAGAAGTCTGTGGCCTTCAGTTGCTGGAATCATTAGTTAGGATGTCATCCTCACACCAAGATACAAGTTATAAAGTTAAATGGAAAAAAAAAAAAATACAATCTTACACTTTAATTTGGCCTACAAATTACCCACAAATTGCATAAGAAAACTCTGATTCACAAGTTTCAGGATATTTAAGCCGAACAAAGAGAATGAAACAAGCATAAATGAAGAATCAAACAACTGGTATATTTTTATGCATACCACTGAAATCTGTCTTTGGACATGTCAAGTAATCTTTTTTAGTATCCTTGCCTCGAATCCACCTTCTCGGCGGTCCGTCAAGCTGAAAGGCATGTAGGTGCCCAGCAATCTGTCCCACACCGAGAAGAACGGCTGGGAGTAGTTGTACTTCGTGCCCTGGAGCTGATGATGGATGTCATGGTACGCAGTGTTGTTCTGAAAGAGGATATGGAAAATGTTTCCAGGTAGCCAAAGGCCAGAATGATCATCCACCGTCTTGATAACGGCAAAGCAGAAGAAGAAGACCGAGGTTCGGGCAGTCATCCCTGAGATCAGGAATGAGATGGCCCCACCGAAGGTATCGAGAAGAAGTCCCTCCAGAGGGTGATTGTAAAGGGCACCAATAGCATAAGGAACAACAAGTCTATGATGCTGTGAATGGACATGCTGGTACAGGAACTTGTTCTGGTGCATGTATCGATGAATGAAGTATTGCCATGTGTCCATTATGAACATTGCTACTGCGATTTGGATCAATTGGACAAGTAACGGTGGCTGAGCTAAGCTACTTGAACTTGGCTTGGCAGTCACCTGCAAAATCAAGAACCAGATCATAGTTTTCTGGTTTTTATACATGTCACGATGAAGGAACCTAGTCTTATCATTGTCATCCACAGTACCACTACAGAGTATGAACATATATAATACGACTAAATTAATTGATTTGTTTATTGAAAAAGGAATAGACGCGTGAGTTTCCTAAATCTTAGCAATGGTGGTGTCATAAGAATGGATAGTAAGCATATGGATTAGAATTAAGTGATCACTTTTATTAGACAGGTAAACAAATGGGTGTCCAGCTCATGATATGGAAGTGTCATGCCAGGAAAAAGAGAGAAATGAAAAGACATTGAATGAAATTAAAAAAAAAAAAAAAGATTTCTCTTATTTAGTTGGAAAGAAAAAGAGAAGAGAAAGGAGTGCAATATCATCAACTTGCACATCACATGAATACAAATAAGTGAGAATGTCATCTCTTTTATAATATTGATTCACTTAAAATGAAATTTGAACTATTCCATTTCCTTCCCTCCAAATGAATATTAAAAGTAAAGCAACCATGATTACTTAATCACCATATACCCCTAGTCTTCAACTGTAAACTACAAAGATGAGATAATGGTTTAAAAACTAGATACCACCTTTTCAGTGAACGATAGATAGACTACCCAAGTTTGGAAGATCTATATACATCTTGAGTGTACTAATGCACAATATGTATGCCTGAATTTGGGATATCTACATACATCTTGGGTGTACTAATACACAATGCGTACGCCTGCAGATCTAAACACATATTTAGTGTACTAATACACAACCTAGTACAAAAAAAAGCAAACTTCAGCAATTGGGATTAATCTCCAACTTATAATCATTTTAACTGTTAGGAGAAGGTTTGGGCTTTTTACAAGGATCCCACATCATCATCCAATCATCATCCTCACTTTATCAAATTTAATCTCTTTTAAGGTCTATTTAAATTTTCTGCAAATTTAACCATCACACCATTGATTGTGAAATCGAGTGAATATTTCAATGGGAAAATATGCTAGCTCTTTATATGCATACTTCATTACTGCCCTTTTATTCTGACACATTTTGATAGTCTTTGCCGCACAACTCAATTCTTGTTAAGATACTCTAACTAACAAGTAAATTTATCGTGACTTTATTTCGTCATCTTTGCCTAGCAGGCTGATTCAGAACGATGGTGCCGGTTCAAAATGTCCAAACATGTTAATGGATAAAGAAGCAATATGGGTCTTGTCTCACTTTACCCAAATTTTATACGTACTTGTACATATATCAATTATTTGATATATTGGCCAAAAAGATGTCTATTTTTGGATGAAAATAGACTAATTACCTAACTTCACTAGTACCCTTGAAATTATAAACGTGAACAGAAATACCTCCAAACTTGCATATTGCATGTGTTTAACAAAGGTTCTCATATAACCAAATTGAGGATCATGAATGTCAAAAATTCCTATTGAACCTTGAATGTGATCTAACACCCTCCTCACAAATAAATGAGATCAGGCTTTGGCTGTGACCAAAATTATAAGAAAGCAGGAATGGTTCAAAAGAGTAGGTATTAGAGATGACAAGCATAATCACACAGCAGGAGAATAAAACAATAACACAGAGAAATAGCAGAATATAGAGATAGGTTGAAGTCATGATTTATGCTCTAATACCATGTTAGTCAATTGTTTATAATACTCCCAAAAGCTAAATCTAAGTAAATATTCTTATCTATAATGTTTTATTCGACAATCCATGATTTGTGATCTAAAACCTTCAATTAAAATCACTGTAATATGCACGGTTAGTAGGAAGAGACTGCAAAAGGATTGAGAGAAAGAGGGAATCGAGAGAGAAATTATAAGAGGGGAGAGGGCAGGTGTGTGAAAGACAGTGATAGCTATGAGGGATTGGTAAGACTAGGCAGCAAGATAAGGATTCTTTATCGTTAAAACATTGAGATGCCTTTAAAATTACATAAGATATTCGTACTAGGTAATTAGAGGTTTGAATTTTCTCCAATCAGTTTGTACATATTCAGCTGCTTCACATGGCTATTCAAAAATCCGTTGGGGCAATCAGTTCCAATTTTTAGGCACATTTAATATATTAAAATAATCAAGCCAAGGCTCCAGATACAAGTTTTTGGTACTGATTTCATAATTATGCTTCAAAGCTCAACCGAAACAGAAAGAAATGTTCTAGCCAATCCTAACCAAGATTTGATCATGTATAATAAAACATCCTAGCTAGTCGTTGCCCAAATCCATCTTATCCCAAGGCATACACAGGCTTGTATCAGATTGGTGTCTGGTCATTTGCAACAACTTAGAACTGACTTAACAACAAGGAAAAAATAAAGTTATCACTTGACTTGCTAGGAACTAAAATATCAAAGATCATTACTAGCATATACATAGTGGAAAAGAACAGTCACCCACACTTCTTCCAACTCTCAATATTCACCCTAAAATCTGTGATATATTAACTCTATAGTCAAATCACAACACTGTAATAGGCTTTTGCTGAATGCCAATATAAGATGCAAGTAAATGATTGCCTAAAAAGCAACCAATGCACCTTCAC
>JBAMIE010000063.1:534302-553094 GCA_037177295.1 Kaempferia parviflora
CCCCCCCCCCCCCCCCCCTTTCAAGTGCACTACGATTCTATAAGTGATATCAGAGGTAGGTCGCTATGTATTGGTGAAACCACCAATCGAGCAAGGGCTTGTCGCTTAATTTTTTGGTTCTTTAAAAAATAAAATATATATCATTTTCAGTTTTGTATTTTTATTTTTTCACCATCAGTCAGATTTGTTGCAAAATCTATTCTGACAAAATTTTTCATTAATTTTTTTTAAATTATTTTTTATTATTAAAAAATGATGAAAAGTTACTCTTTATCTTTTTCTTCTACACTGCTTACCCCAAGACCATGTCTTGGAAAAGTTTTAAATGCTCTATTTCAGCAAAATGGCCAAAAGTAAAAGTTACAGCACAACTCATCCCCATCTCTTCAATGGAGACAACTTCCCCCACTAGAAGAGGAGGATGTAAATCTATCTAAAGACTAACATCGAACAATGGTTCTCCGTCCGGCAATGATACAAGATTCTTATAGATCAATTAACAAAGACAACAAGCAAACCAGAAGAATGAAATCTAGAAGAAAAGAAGAGAGTACAAATTGACAACAAAGCTTTGAACACCCTACAGTGTTGATTGACCAAGGAGGAACTCAACTGAGTCGGACCGTTCGACAACACAAAGGAGTTATGGGACAAACTGGTTGAACTACACAAGAGAACGACTAACTCAAGGGTAATGAAACGTGGTCTGTTATTAAATTCTCTATTTAATATCAAAATGTAGGACCAAGAAGACGCAAGCCAACAGCACACGACGATCAAGGGCATCCTCAGTGGCCTACACATGATCGGACATCAACTGAAAAACCACCACAGTATCAGGTACGCTCTCAACTCGTTTCCTCGAAACACACTATGAGCATCGATCATAGATGCCTATAAAGTTTCGAGGAATCTTTCATAATTAAAATTAGATGAATTATTTTGTGAACTAGAGTTGTACAAAATATAGATTCACTCCAAACAATCTGAGAAAGGTATTGCATTTCTTGCAGGTACTTCAGAGGAAGTTAAAGTACGAACCCGAGCCAGAAATGGAGTCCGACTCGGAGTCAGACCAAGAAGAGCTGCTAGTAAACATGGTAAGGAAAATACTCACTGGACTCAAGAGAAACTTCTCCAAGCACGACATGAAGATGTCCGAGTCCACATCAAACAACTTGATGGCAAACATAACGTGCTACAGCTACAACAAGAAAGGACATTTCAAACATGAATGCGCGAATGAAGACAAGACGAAGAAAACAAAGCATAAGAAGGCACTTCACGCGACATGGGACGAGTCTTCCTCATATGGATCAGAAACCGACGAACCAAAGCAAGCAAGTTACCTAACGTTGATAGCAACTAGAGGCAAATCAGATCAAAAACGAGTTCAAATACGAGTCAAGCAGCGAATCCACATCAGGCTTCGATGAACCAAATGGGGTAAATTTTAATTTTACCATAAAGTTTTTTAAAATTATCTCTTGCTTAAATAAAAAATTAATAAAAATTGAGAAACACGCTAAACTCTTCTTTAAGGAAAATAACACTCATATGAAACAACTGAGCATAACCTCTTCAACTGATCAAGTTCAAAACAGAGATCAAACTCAAGTTGCAAGACTTAAGAAAGAAAACTCTGTCTTGAAAAATCAAGTTGAAGAATTAAAAGAACAGTTAGAAAAGTTTACCTCAGGAACCAAGTACCTAAATATGATACTTGGATCCCAAAGGGCTATGTACAATAAGTCCGAACTCAGATACAAGTCTAACTCAACTTTCAAATCATTCTTAACACTAACTCAAAATAAGAAACAAATTAAAGCTTGGGTTCTAAAAGCATGTTTAACCACGCAAGTAGGACAATCAATTTTACATCCTAAGAACCAAATTCACTACATAAAAACTAAACCAAACCTAAATTTAAATTCAAACAAACCAAAATTATAACCAAACTTGGGCCACAAACCCAAGTCAAAACAAAAGTATTCAACAAATAATCAACCCTACAATGAAGTATACTTTAACTATAAAACAAATTGGTATAAACCCAAAACAAAACTCAAATCCAACAATTCAGGGGGAGGTTCCAAGTTAGTTGTCACATCAAGAACCTAAACCTAACCTATAAGGGTAATTAGGACTATATTAATTAGGGATAGATTTAACTTAACAAACAGTACTAGAAAAGATTGGGATGATAGTAAATTAAGAAAGCTTTGTCTATGCATGTCTAGGAAGATATGGCTTTAACCTGGTGCAGACAACTTAGCGAAACTAACAGAAGCTACCCCTTTCCAATCTAAACTAGTTAAACCAAAGTTTAGTACTAAGTTTCGTGGATAGGACTATTTGGAAAATTTTGAAGTACGCGGTTACTTCTAATGATGTCTAGGTGACTCACCACAACCTAGAAATTTATTCAAAGAATGTCTACTTATTGAACCCAAAGCTAAACTTGAATCTAACACAAGTTAAAACTACCCCTGAAAATTAATCAAATTCATCTCACAAAATCATAGGATACTTGTATCTGAAAACTTAGACTGAGTGAGATGATTAAGGACATTAAAATCAACATAATCAAACTCGAACTCAAATTAAAATCAACCTAATAAAACTCTAACTCAAATTAAAATCAACATAATCAAACATAACTCAAATCAACCTAATCAAACTAGAACTCAAATTAAAATCAACCTAACTCAAATTAAAATCAACCTCAGCAAACTCGAACTTAAATTAAAATCAAATTAAAATCAACCTAATCAAACCTAATTAAAATCAACCAAATCAAATTAAACTCAAATTAAAATTAACATAATCTAACTCAAACATAAATTCAAGTCAAACTTAATTTAAAATCAACTAATTTAAACAACTTTAAAACCTCAATTTAGCTCAACCTAATTTAAGCCTTAAAACTTCTTTTTCATCTTACACTCCTACTCCTTATAGAAATCCAAGTGGATATTAGATAGTGGATGTTCCAGACACATAACTGGGGATCACACCAAATTCACTTACCTCAAATACAAAAACTTAGGAATAGTTACCTTTGGAAATAACGGCAAACATAAGGTAATGGGGTAGGTAATATTGAGTTTGAATCTGACTTTATTATTTAAAAGGTTTTACTTGTTGGGAACTTTCATTGCAACTTACTTAGCATAAGCCAATTGTGTAATTCAGGATATAAGGTTATGTTTATCTCTACTAAATATCTGATCAATCACACAAATAATCCTAGTGCAAGACTTAAAGGGTTTAGGAAAAACAACATCTATGTCATTAACCTCACCAGCTCCTCACTTAACTGTCACTTGACACAAAAAGAGGAAACCTGGTTTTGGCATAAAAGAATATCTCACACTCACTTTAAAAATATTATCAAGTTAAATGACTTAATTAGATGTTTACCAAAATTATCTAATATTGAATCAATAATTTGTAATGTTTGCCAACAAGAAAAACAAACCAAATCAACTCACAAACCAACAAATCAATTATAAACAAATTCAATACTAGAATTATTACACTTAGATTTATTTGATTTGCATGGAATAAAATCAATAAATGGGAGACTATACTGTTTAGTAATAATAAATGATTACTCAAGATTTACATGGGTAAAATTCTTAAAATATAAAGATGGAACATTTGAAACTTTCAGTCACTTTTACAAACAAATAGAAAATGAAAAAAAACCTAAAAAATCAAAAGAATAAGAAGTGATAATAGTGGTGAATTTAAAAATTATAGATTCGAAAAATTCTGCTTAGAAAATGGGCATCATCATGAATTTTCATATCCTAAAACACCTTAACAAAATGGTATAATAGAAAGAAAAAATAGGACCCTACAAGAAATCACAGGACAATGCTTAATAAATATCAACTACCTAAATACTTTTGGACAGAAGCTGTTAATACAGCTTGTTTATTCAAAATAGTACAACAATAAATAAAAACCTTAATAAAACCCTTTTTGAAATCTACAATAATAAAATGTCTAATATAAAATACTTTAAAGTATTTAGGTGTCCTATACATGTTTTGAATACAAGAGAACATTTAGGTAATTTTACCCCCAAGTAGAAATGAAATTTTTGTAGGATATTCTCTAAATAGTAGAGGATACAGAGTCTATAATAAAAGCACCCTAAGAATTAAAGAAACAACAAATATAAAATTTGATTAACAGTCTAAGGAGGCTAACCCAAATCAAACTCAACGACAACTAATTGACTTTGTTAGGGTTAGCACTGATCAAGGGAGAGCTAGTAACAATCCAAAACAAATAGATGATCTTGATATTGAACCAAGTCAAACAAGAACAAACTGAATCAAGTCAACTACAAGAACCTCAACCAACTGACTTAAGAACAATCAGAGTTAGTTCAGATCACCCAGTTGACCAAATTCTAGGTGATCTAGACCTAAGGTTCAAATTAGATCATCCTTTAGAAACCTAAGTTAAAATGTCTTGATTTCAAAAATTAAACCTAAAACAGTAGAAGAATCACTAGAGTTAGTTCAGATCACCCAGTTGACCAAATTCTAGGTGATCTAGACCTAAGATTCAAATTAGATCATCCTTTAGAAACCTAAGTTAAAATGTCCTGATTTCAAAAATTAAACCTAAAACAGTAGAAGAATCACTATTTAACCAAGATTGGATCCTAGCTATGCAAGAAGAGTTGTCCCAATTTGAAATAAATAATGTGTCACACCCCGAGGGTAAGGTTATAAGATGAAAATCGAACAACACATCTTCTATAACAGTGACAATATGAAGCATAAATATATAGCCAACCAGGCCCAAAATACCTCAACCAACACAGCTGGAATAAGAGACACTACCACGTAGTTTAAACAACCCATATAGTTGAAAATGTAAAACAACTATGCAGTTATAAATACAGCCTACCTGGCTGAAACAAAAGAAAAATAGTGGAAGACAACAAACTACAACACATCCCACATGGCTGGTACAAAACAAAACACGCAATTGTATGCCGACATGACTTACATCACGATACAACACAAACACGAATAAAAGTAGCCACAATGCTCAAATACACAAGCAACCCAAAAAAAATAATACATGTCCAAATACCAAAACAAAGTACAAATAGAGAAATAAGAAACAATGATAAAATACGATCACTGATGTGATGCAGGACTGCAGCCAAGATCTTCCAAGTGACTTCTCAAACATTTAACTGGTACCTGGCGAAAGAAAACCCAGTACAAGGGGTGGTAAGTAAGGGTCACTCAGCGGATAATAGATAAGATAGTGTATGGTCAAAGAGTACAGATAGTCCAAATGGAGAACAAAGATATACAGTCTCAAAAAGTAAAGTACTCACCATCAGAAAATGCTATGAACATGCACGTACTATATAACTAACCAACTCTGCAAGTAATATCATGAGTAATGACAAGTAATAATCAATATGAGTACAACATATGAAAGTACCAGGGATAGATCATCTAACATGGGAGTCATGCTCCACTACAAGTAATACTACCATATTTGGAAGCATCGCTCCACCACAAGGAAACTAATAATGTGGGAGCCACGCTCCACCACAAGTAATACATAATATGTGAGAGCAACGCTCCCCAACCAGCAATACTAAATATGTGGGACGAACACTCCACCACCAGTAAAACTAAATATGTGGGAGCAACGCTTCACCACAAGCAAAGCAAATGACCAAGATATCCAGCTATATAGTTGTGGACTATGCGAGATCACTCTGCCGCAGATCACTGTCAACTCTCTCAACATCATAGTGGAGACTCAATCGTCATCCACTCGTAGGAAACTTAATTGACAGGCTATATGTGTCAGACACGTGTGCACACATACAATAGGTCTAATCAACATGATAGATCCAATAATACTCATCAGACACATGTGGACGTACAATTTAGGTATAATCGACATGATACCTCCAATAATACACACCAGACACATGTGCAAACACCCCGTAAATACAATCCATCAGATATAATCCCAATTATATATGTCAAACAAGTGTGCACATACGTATAACCAATTAGATACTTCCAATAGAGTCTATCAAACACATGTGTGCACACAACATAGGTATAATCAACAAGATACCTCCAATACACACCAAATATAAGTACACACACAGTATAGGTCTGATCGACATAATACTTCCAATACACACACCAGACATGCACATATATGAATCATAAGTGTAATCAACCATACACTTCCAGTAGTCACATCAGACATGCACATATATGAATCATAAGTAAAATCAACAATATACTTCCAATAGGACATGCCAGACACGTATGCCCTTACGACATAGATATAATCAATCAGATATACTTCCAATAATACATGTCAACCAAGTGTTCACATACGTATAATCAATCAAATACTTCTAATAGAACCTATCAGATAAGTGTGCACACTCCACAAGGTATATCTAGTAACATAATTCATCAGTCACATATATCTATATGCATGCAAAGGTCCAACATGTGTCACCAACAATATATACAGTAAGAAACAATATCTATTATGTACACCAGGCACATGTACACTTTATCATATGCATAATCAACATAATATTTTCTATAGTACACACTATACATGTGTATACGCTACATAGTAAGAATATCAAAAGATGAGACTGTATAATAACCAGATCATCTTAAAGATCAAGCAGAAAAGTACCAAGCATCAGATAAAATATGAGTAGAGTTAAGGTAAAGCAACCTAATCCATCGAGTAAATACCATGCACTAAGATCAATGATCTAAATAGAGGCGAAGGAAGAAATACCCGCCTTTATCAGTAGATCGCATCGAAATAAATCCCCTGTCAAGATGCTCATCTCGAATTGAAGTCCTACAACATGATGTATAGATTTAGATAATTAGATATGAACTAAATAGCTAAATCAAATCCCCAAACCTATTTAGGGTAACTCCATTCGAAAAGTGATCATTGATTAACCCCTAATAAGTGTTTAGGTCTTACAAAAATACCTCACCATCTAAACTAGAGTTAAGATGGTTTTAACCCTGATTAATCCATCATCTTCATTAGATAAGATTTAATCTTTCAATTAACCCTAACCATACAACAACCTAATTAAATAGGTTTATACACGCATCATCTTTAAAACTCATCCAAAACAACTCATCACCTTCGAATTTCCATTCCTTAATCAACCCATCATTTAATCTATGTCCTCACTCAACTAGACATCATGAATCAATTAAAACCTTACTTACTAACATCAACCCATCCACCATACCTTTTTCTTAATCCATAAACAAAGTATATACAATCCGAAGATCGCTGCTAGATTGCATTATCTGCTGGAACCCTCGCTGCCAGAATTGTGGCTGGAAAGGAACGATGATGTTATCCAAACACCAAACCAATGCCCCAATTACAGAAATCCAACATCCAACAACCTTAATCATCTACTATAGATACTAGATTACCTCGCGTGAGGTTGTTGGCTCAGGAACTAGCTGGTGGTGGACGGATATCAACGTCGATGAGCATGAGGAAAGACAACTGGGCTCTATCAAAGCTGACAGCGGTGGACGAGAAATCAACAGTGACGACGGCATTACCCAAAGCTAGGGCACAACTCTGGATCAGAGCGGTGATGCATCATCAATGTCGAACGATAACAGCTAACAATGCTTAGAGGAAAGGACGTCGGAGCTCTTACTTGTCATCGAAGAAAGGCTGGCAGCTCACGGGGTCTGCAACATGAGCAAAGGTGACGGCGCACAAGGGCGACCGACGGCGGTGGCATCGGGCGTCAGATTCGGGTGGCGCCAATTGAGTTAAGAAGAGGAGAAGAGGAGGCGATGGCCGGCTTGCAGCAACTGGTGGTCCGGCGAGAAAGACAACACCGGGGAGATCGGAGGAGAGGCAGTCGATAGCGTGTGTCTGCGTTGATGGTGGATAGAGCAGAGACGAGGAAGGGGATCGGGAGATAAGAGAAGAGATAGGAAGAACTTAGGTATTGATCAAATCAAACTTAGCGTTTGATTTGAATACCTAGGTTAGTGTTAATTATCATCTCCTACTTAAATGGTATTTCGAACTGATTTTTCCTAAGCCTAACAAATCATCCCCTCAAAATGAGTTATATGAGCTCCGATTAAATCTTAAAAAAAATTTGAAAAATTCAGTAAAGTTATTTCTCCAACAACACTTATTATTTAATTGTCATATTTTACATAATGTGTGAGACTTGATATCACTACCTAAAAAATAAAACTTTATAAAAATTCAATGGGTATTCAGAAATAAATTAAATGAAAAAGAAGAAGTTGTTTGAAACAAAGCTAGGCTAGTGACTAAAGGGTTTAGTCAAGTGGAAAGACTTGACTATGATGAAACATATGCCCCAATAGCCATACTTGAGTCAATCCGAATGTTACTAAGTTATGCAACCCACAAAGGATTTAGATTGTACCAAATGGATATCAAATCAGCCTTTCTAAATGGGCTAATTAACCAAAAAGTATATGTAGGTCAAGCACCAAGGTTTGAAAAGTTAGATCATCCTATGTCTTTAAATTAAAGAAAGCAATATATGTACTAAAACAAGCACTTAAGGCCTAGTATGAAAAATTATCCATTTACTTAATATCTAAAGGATTCAACCAAGGCCAAATTGACCTAACCCTATTTGTAAAAATACTTAAGCAGGAAATATTTATAGCTCAAGTTTATATAGATGACATCATCTTTGGCTCAACTAACTCAGAATTTTTACAAGAATTTATAACATTAATGGAACAAGAATTTGAAATAAGTTTAGTAAGCAAGCTAACGTTTTTCTTAGGTTTACAAATCAAATAAACAAATGAAAAAAAATTACATATATAAACAAAAATATACTAAAGAACTACTTAAAAGATTTAGGATGGAAAATGCAAAAGAATTAAATACACTAATGGAACAAACACAACCCTAAATAGTGACCCAAATGAAAAATCAGTTGATCTTAAATACTATAGAAGTGTCATAGGCAGCCTTCTATACTTAATTGCAAGTCGACATGATATCTTATTTGCAGTTAGTATGTGTGTCAGATACCAAACTGTGCTAAGAAATCTCACCTAACTCATGTAAAATGAATTTTTAAATACCTAAAAGGTACAATTAACATTGGAATGTGGTACCCTAAGACAACTACCTTTGACATTCTAGGATACTCTGACTCAGACTATTCTGGCTGTAAACTAGACAGAAAAAATATAAGTGGTAGATGTCAACTTCTTGGACCATCACTTATCAGCTAATTTAGTATAAAATAACAATGAGTTATTTTATCTACTACTGAGGCAAAGTATATAGCAATGGGTGAGTGTGAGGCTCAATTACTATGGATGATGCACATATTAAAAGATTTCAATTTAGAATAAAAATATGTTAAAATATTCTTTGATAACATAAGTTCAATCAATTTAACAAAAAATCCAATGCATCACTCAAGAACTAAACATATAGAAATAAAATATCATTTTATCATAGACAACGTTGCTAAAGGAGACATTGAACTCAACTATGTTGAGTCTAAGTAATTAAACTTAACTGATATTTTTACCAAGCCACATTCTGAATCTGAATTTAGTAATTTACGTAAACAGTTAGGAATGTGCATGCACTAGGATTAAATATTTTTTCACTATAAAAACCTTCTTTCAATTAGTTCAACTATTTTCAAATTTTAAGGCAAAATTGTTTTGAAAATTCTCAAGTCCTAGATTTCAAAAATTATTTGGACTTAGTCTAGGTTTGAACTATAGATATCATAATCCTATAGATTTAGGTAACCAACATCTCACAAGCATATTAGGCTTACCTTGATTGTGTATTCCAATCATAGAACAGTGTGAGATGCTTAGGATTTTGCCTGGACTTCAAAATGCTTAAATCAGTGCATCAATATAAGTCTGAGTTATAAATACCCAATTACAGTAATCAAATTAAAAAATTTTATTTTTTAGATAAATTTATTTAACTTGATTAACCAAGTGAAAAACTACTATCTTATCGATAGTCAGTAGTAGCTAAAGGTTAGCCATCAAGAATTTTTTGATAAGCAATTTTTTTCAAACCTATATTAGGTTCACGGGAGCTTCTAAAACTGTTTTTCAATTTTATTAGAAAATATTTTTAAAAACTAATTAAAATAATTTTTAAATTATTTTTAAAAATTTTCACGTAAAAAAGTATTTCAAAAGTTGAAAATGCTTAGATTTAGAATATCTTTTAAATTCTCTTTTAAAAATTCTTACTATATTTGAAAATTCCTTTTAAAAAATTATTATTTCTCTAGTAAGTTTGTCAAAATTTCTTAATTTTTATTTTTAAAAATTCTATTTAAAAATTCTTGTTTTAAAAGCCACATGAAAAGTATTTTAAAATTATTTTTTAAAAAGACACATGTCAAAAACTTGCTTGAAAAATATTTTTGAAAATGCTTGTTTCAAAATTCACTTGAAAATTTTTACCTAAATCAATTTGTTCGGTTAAAAATGTTACTAGAAAATACTTAAAAATTTTCTTTAAAAATTTATGTTTAGAATTTCTTTTAGAATGTCAAATTTCAAAATGAACGTAGAAAATTATTTTAAAAAGTATTTTGCAAAATTTTCTATTTGAAAAATCTTATACTTATAATGTTTTTCAAAATTTTGCTTAGATTTTTCATCTTAAAAACCTCTTCATGATCATCTATAAAGTAAAAGCAATATATTTTTGTTTGATATTTTGCATGCTTGACTACACTTAGTATTTTTTTTATGAATGTCAAAAGGGAAGAGTTCAGGGTTAAGTAAGAAAAATAAGATCAATCAACATCAACCCTTAGTTTTTCAAAATTAATTGCATCAATTCTTTCCATATTTTTTTCTAACTTTAACTCAGGTTGTCATTGCATCAAAAAGGGGAGATTGTTGGTGCAGTTTGCACAATAATCAAACATAAGTTTTGATTAATGATAAATAGATTAAATTTGACTTTGTGTGATTTAACATGTCTACCAAGAATGCAGATTTAACTAACTTGTGTGAAGTCCGGATGTGTAATTCCAGTAGGAGATTAGGATGTTCGATTCCCGATGGGTTGAAGTCCGGATGTGCAATTCCGGCAGGAGATCGAAATGTTTGATTCCTGATAGGTTCAAGACCAGATATGCGATTTCGGCAAGAGGACGGGATCTTTGATTCCTGAATGGTCAAAATCTGAATGTGTGATTCTGACAGGTAAGTGACAGGAATAGAGTGACTTAAGTGAGGATGCGTTCCCATTGAAGGAGACAGTAGGCGTCGGTCCAACTTAGGTCCATTTTAAAAACCTTTGAGACTTTAACTAGGCCCTGATTGTGAGGAGATAGGATCTAATTAATATTGCATATTATTGTCTATTATCATTGTGCTAAATTTATTTTGCAGGATAGATATTTTTCTGTGGCACTAACTGTATTTTGCAGGTGCTAAGACCTTGTTTTAGCCCGAATGAACAGTATCAGAGGCGCCTCCGGGAGTGTTAGAGGCGCCTCCAGGCACAAGGCAGCAAGCAGCCTTTTCTGCGCAGGAGCTGAAGGCCCCCTCAAGGAGCTAAAGGCGCCTAATGAAGGCCCCTTAATGATGCTGAAGGCGCCTTCCCAAGGATAAACTCCGCAGACTGTGTGCGTTATCAACTCCGAATCAATGAGAATAAGTATTGACGTGGAAGTGCCTTCGAGCAGGCTGAAGGCGCCTTCAGCGGCCCTTATATGACTTGTTCAAGCAGCTTTCAAAACACAACTTGATATACGAGCTCTACGACTTTCCAGGGGCTGCGAACTTGTACTACTACCATTGTGTTGTTGCTCAGGACGTTCGATCGGGGCCTAAACCCGACACCAACTCCCGAGTCTTCCAGATCTCTACTTTTTGAGTTGGTAACATTTCAATTTACTGCATTTACTTTGCCTACAAAAATAGAGAAATGTAGTCTATTACACTTTTTAAACCTTTGTACTTGATTCACTCTTCCAGCGTTACTGGAAGAGGTTTTTAGTAGATTGCCCATCGATACAGTCTGGAGGACCGTAGATCTTGGAGTAGGAGTCGTCAAAGGCTCTGAACCAAATAACTTCTCATGTATTGTGCCCTTTTGTTTTGTATTTTTTGTGTTTAGCTTTTTCCGCTATGTACTCGCTTATGTTTCCAAAATTGAAAAAGAAAAGTTTTCTAAAACCACATGATTCACCTCTCCCTCCTACATGCACTACAATCCTACAACTTCTCAAAAAATAGACAAAAACTCAGCGATGCAGAAGCATGCACGAAGTGTTACATAAACCTAGCAAAAAATATTAATCAGATAACACTGAACGTGACCAATTCAGCCCTATAAAACTTCTTTACTGATCATCTGATTAATTGAGAAGCGCTCATGTGGCAAAAGGTGAATACGCTCACCCTCAGCGCCCCCGTCAACCCGTTCCAAAGCCAACGCGGAAGAGATAAATCATGGGTGGCTACTAGCCATAAGTACAAATGACCAAGACTTGGAGATGTATATGATCAGGAGCACCGAGATTCGACCTCTATACCTCATATGGCAAGCTCTCATACCTTAACCATCGCACCACCCCGAGGGGATCAATTGAGAAGAGCTCATGGCAAATGATCTAGAAGTCCAATATCTAGTGATTGCACGTCCCATGTAAAGAAAAAATACCTACAAATACACTGTAATTGACGATTGAACTATACGTACCTTGACAACTTAACACCCTTCCATTACATGGTAACCCCTGGGGCTACAGAAGCCTAGCAAACAGTTCATGACGAGCATCAATTTCCCACATTGCTGAATCATGCAAGAGAGCAGAAAAGGAACTCTTTTAATGGGAAGAACACCAAATCTCACACCGAATATTGCTGCTAATTGACGACGACATCCCATAGATCTTCACCAACAAGATACGATTCCATACAGGTTTTCCAAATCCGATAGTTGGATTGATTCAAGAGCACCATACCAAGTCCAGCAACACGACCACCACCTTCCATATCAAGAAAACCAATGATAGCTTCTTCACGAACACAACCAAAGCTCTGATACCATGTAACGAACAATGAAGTCACTCAGAAGGAAGACCTTGATGATCGAACCGTGAAGAAGAATATTAGAAAAGGAGAAGGACTTAAAATAAATGGACAAACTCTGATTAACTTTTGTTCTTGGAAAACACTTACACGACACACATTTGCTACACACACATTCGACCCTTTAAATACACCATAAGAGATAGAAATGACACCACTAAAATAGGAATGACTCATACCACTATACCATGTAAATAGGAATAGGAATGATTCTTAACTAATCCCATAAAAAGAGGAAATCTTATCGCTACTAATGTAAAGAAAGTAAAACGTGGCAACATCACTTTAATTTGTAACAAGAGACGTACCCTTTTTGGTATCGTTGTTCCGACCTAATCTCGTCGGTCATCAAGTTATTATTTCAGATATCGACACACATCTTTCGGGTAAGTTTATTCTTAAGGCTAAGAGTATTAAGGTCGAGATGAAGGCTAGATTTTCTTTCCTTAAGATGATATTGATTATCTCCCAAGATACAATGACTTGCCTCTTGAAATAAGAGCACTCTAAATTTTGAGTCATATCAAACTTTTAAAGCCTTGAAACTTTTAAGAGAAGAGAGAAGATAACTCAAGAGGAGAATTTATAACTTGAGATTGAGTGTGTTGGATTAAAAAAATGAGGTTCCTTTTATAGAGATGAAGGACTACTCCCAAAAGGTGAAAAATGTTTCTTTCAAGAGGTGAAAAGATATGAGATATGTCTTTTCACTTAAACCCTATCACTTAAATCTTATTAATTATTATTAATTAATTTAATTAGTTAGTATGATTAGTTATTTTTAATTTATTGTAAATATTAATTAATCAATTAATTAATATCACAATCTTAATCTTTTAATCAATCAACGAAATTAAATATAATTTTATACCCCTCAATGGTTTCGCATACTCGAGTTAGCATTAATATAATCTTATCCATGAATCTAACACGTGTGCAAGTCAAACTTTTTTCCGATCATACCGGACCAACACTTCATTAAACATTACTTTCTTATTCACTCGAGAAATTGATTTACGATGGTTTACTCGTGAAATAACCATCTTATCCGTATTTAATTTATTGGTTACCAAAACTAATTTTCCAACAATCCCCCATATGAATGAAAATTATGGATAAATTTCATTAGAAGACTGTCGTATCAGAAGATGTAACTTGTGGCTTTGAATCTTCCATAGTAGAATATGATCGAATTTACTTGGTTGCCCAATGAACTGTCTTGAATTGTTTGGTCGTTGGTGTAAATAAAGATAATCATATCCACACAATAGCCCCCTATTATACCCTTTGTGACATAATATATAAATCATTAAGAACTTTTGTTCATCATTTACTCATTTTACAGGTCGCACCTTTTATCTCTAGGAATGAGTTGGAGTAATTAGTTCTAGGTGCCACGAATCTTGTAGCTTAGTTGTCCTTTTGAACCATTATCTTGGGTTTTCGTCAACATGGTTGGGTTATCACTGTTCGATTTAAATGTTGAGTTTTATACTCATTCTCCTAGGCATGCAGTATAGTTGATCTCTTGGTAGGCTTTTTTTAACGAATGAATCCGTACAATTCTCCATGTTCAATAGAAATTTTGCCACTAAAGATCTACTACTTTAATGACATTTCAAGACTTACCATTTTACACTAGTGCTCTTTTCATAATTTCTTAGATACTATAATGTATTATATATATTGACACATATCGATGCATTTTATGTAATTAATTTTTTGAGACCCCAATTTAGGTATTTATATCTTATCGAAATACCCATACATTTATTGGTTCACCCCCACATTTATAAGCTCCATTAGAAGGTTCGTGATCTTTTAATGCCTTATAGAGATTTTTTTTTTAAAATTTTTATCTCATAGAGCTTGTGGTTTGTCGAGAGGACAACTTCCCCCATAGTTTCCAGGATAGCCCTAAAACTTATCAATATAACTTTTAACATCTTCTCAATGTTTAGTCACAACATTGTTGAATTGAGGTGAATGAGATATAGTTGATTATTGAATGTTGCTCTTCCTTGAGCAATATCCTTCATTCTCTCCCTCAATTACCATAGATAATCTTGCTTAGTTGATTTTTTCAGCCGCATTTCTAGTGTTTTTAAAACACTACAAGGGCCTTAATCTTGCTTAAAATCAAGTCTCCATAACTCTAATCTTCTGATTCCACGGAGTTAAAACTATGGTTGTCTAATTAGGATGATGACCAAGATCACACTTATTCTCAAAAAGTGCTCAATCTAGAAAATATGAATCACTTGGTCTTTCTATTTCATCGAGCTAGAACTATGATCGTATGATTGGAGTGTTGGACCAGGATTGCATTTACTCTTCAAGAGACATTCGACTCAAAAAGTATACATCCTTTGGTCTTCTAATCTCATCGAGCCAAAACTGTGGTCTTCTGATTGAAATGCTTACCAGGATTTAATTTACTCTTTGAGAGACACTCCACTTAAGAAGTATACATCTCTTGGTCTTATAATCTTGTCAAGCTAAAATTATGGCCATCTGATCAGAGTGCTAACCATAATTGTAGTATACTTTGAGAGACATTTGGCTTAAGAAGTGTATATCCTTTGGTCTTCCAATCTCGTCAAGCCAAAGTTATAGTAGCCTGATTGAAGTGTTGACCAATATTGTATTACTCTCCGAGGGACATTTGACTCAAGAAATATACATCCCTTAGTATTCCAATCTTACTGAGCCATGCTGTAGTCGTTTGATTGGAGTGCTGACCATGATTGCATTTATTCTTTGATAAATACTCAACTCAACACATGTGATGTAATCCTTCTAATTCATCTATTTTGACTTCCATTTAGGTCTTATTAAATTAGACTCAAATCTAGCTTTTTGCCAAGTCGACTTGATCTTCTATCTGAAGACTTTCAGTAGCGCTCTTTTTTGGATAGTTTAAACTCACTATTCTCAACTTTGTGATTTTAGGCAAATGACCCTCATAAAGCCTTGACCATTATTGTTATATTATAACTATGGTATAATTTCGTCATCCGACCATTTAAGGCATGGTTCTCGCATAGAAAAATTCTATTTTTCCTTGCAAATAACTCTCTTATCATTTAAGGTTCACTTTTAGATACACTAGGGCATCTTTGATAGTTACCTTACTATTGGTGCAGGAAGCACATCGAACCTAAGTTTTGATAATGGAAAAATATTTCAAGTTAAAGTTTGTGTTGATCTAACAAGTTTGACTAAGTATGCAGGAAAATCCTAAGTGACTTGACCTTAGATAAGGTGAAAGTCCTAGTTGAGGCTAGACAAATAAGTCCTAGTGGATTCTAGGCAAGTGGAAAGACCTAGTTGTGGCTAGGCAAAGAAGTCCTGGTCTGAAGGACTGGGCGTAAAGTCTTGACAGATCGAGGACGGTTTGCGAAAAATCGTTAGGGTCGAGGACACTAGGTGAAAGTCCTAGAGGTCGCATATTGAGGCTGGTTGTTTCCAAACTTTGGGTTTGAAAGCAACGCCGATGTCAATCCCCGACCAGTCCTTGGTCGCGGGACATGACATTTAAGTTGTATTAGAAACCACAACTTGAAATGACCTAACCTGACCCTGTAATTTGATTGAGTGGAATGGCCAATTGAAACACACTAAGGTAGAATTTTGGGTGGATTGGTCAATTGAAACACACTAAGGTAGAATTTTGGCTACATGCATATTAACTTGATTTGATCCATACTGTATTATTTATTTTTTATAAACTATTCATTTTGTTTGGTTTCTATTTTCATTAGCTTTATCCACTTTTGTCCATACACATTACAGTTAACTTGAGTTTTACTTTTTAAAATTTTGAATTTTATCTACATGCATATTAGCTCTTGAATCTTATCTACATGCACATTAACGTTAACCTAATTTTTAACCTGCAATGTTAATGGATTCACTAGTTTTAATTTTATCCACCATCTAGTGATATGTTAACAAGTTAAAAGTCCAACTTTTATCCAATGTGTCATGATATGTTAACATTGTGACATCCTGCCAAGGGTTTCACCACACACACACACACACACACGATACATTAAATATTCAAACTATTGGCCGACCTAGGTGGAAACATTACCTTGATACGCGGAGTGTAGGATGATGACCAATATAGTCGATGTGACCAAGTAGTTAGAGAGAAAGCACGAGGGACTAAAAATGGCTTAGTGTATGAATGACGGGAGAAAGAAGAATTACCAGAATTAAGAGACCACCTCCGAGTTGATGTAATACGATTTGTCTTCTATAGCCGTGTCATAGAGAAACAACTCAAAGATGCACTAGAGGAGCTGCAAAAGGTCCAAGAAATAATTGGAGGACTTACAACTCTAAAAAATTCGCTATTAGAACAAACTTCAAGTCACTATTGAAGCCCTGAGTATCAAAACACGACCTTAATTAAAGTTATTGAGCAACAACAAGGAGAAGGCGATAATGACGAAGAGGACCCTATGTAAGATGAAGAGGACCCTATGAAAGAAGAGGACTTGGGAGACGGAGAGATAATCGTAGACATTGGAGAATTAGAATATAGTACTTCTGATTCTGTTTTTATTTATTTTTTATCTTATTTATTTTAGTTATTTATTTTATTTGTTCTATTTTATCCTTAAAAAATTATTTAAATATACTCTTCCCTAGTATTACATTATGCACCCCCACAACTAGTCATAGGTATCATAATCTTGTAGAAAACGACACCATGAGTTAATAGTAACCCACGCTACCCTTACCCAAGGGAAAATGAAAACGAAGCAGATGGGAGTAAACAACCACCACCAAGGGCACAAGGCCTAAGTCGGAAAGACCTAGTGACTATAGCAATAATAGTAGCGACCCCAACGAATAAGACCTTACAAACACGCATTATGTATAGGAATTGTAGTGCCCAAATAATAATTCAAGAGTTTATAGCTGATCTGATCCAACTCTACATGGTAGAATTCACACCATGCATTGGTGGACTGCCATGCAAAAACCGTTCTACTACAAACCCCGGATCAAGAGGAGATTATTTTCCATGGTAAAGCTAAGGAGTGTAAATCTCTCTTGTCTGCCTCTCAAACTTAGAAAACCATGAAATGTGGGAAAAAAATAAACCTTGCAATGATAAGTGAGCTCAAGGGAGACTTCGAGTTAAGAGTAGAAGATATATTGATAGTAAGGGAATTCTCAGATGTTTTTTTTTTGATGAACTACCCGAGTCATCTTTGATCGAGAAATTGAATTCAAGCTCAATTTAGTGTCCAACGCCACGCTAATTTCAAAGGCTCCATATAGAATGACTCCAACAGAAATCAAGGAACTCAGGGAACAATTCCAATTAAGAACTATTGGATAAGAAGCAAATAAGGCCAAACACAACACCATGGGGAGCACTGGTGTTATTGGTAAATAAAAAGGATGACAACATGCGATTGTGCATCGATTACAAGGAATTGAATAAGCTCACAATTAAGAACAAATACCCTATACCCAGAATTGATGACCTATTCGACCAACTCAAAGGAGATAACGTGTATTCAAAGCTCAATTTAAGATCGGGGTATCATCAGTTAAAAATCATAGGAGAGGATATTCC
>JBAMIE010000063.1:563186-579404 GCA_037177295.1 Kaempferia parviflora
GAGATGATATCGGCGGCGGACCTTTACCACGTGCTAACGGCGGTGGTGCCGCTGTACGTGGCGATGATCCTGGCGTACGGATCGGTGAAGTGGTGGCGCATCTTTACTCCGGACCAGTGCTCGGGAATCAACCGCTTCGTGGCGCTGTTCGCGGTGCCGCTGCTCTCCTTCCACTTCATCTCGACCAACGACCCCTACGCCATGAACTACCGTTTCATTGCGGCCGACACGCTGCAGAAGCTGATCGTGCTGGCGGTGCTCGCGGCGTGGGCGAAGTTGAGCGCCCGCGGATGCCTCGAGTGGACTATCACCCTCTTCTCCCTGGCTACGCTTCCGAATACGCTGGTGATGGGCATCCCCCTGCTCAAGGGCATGTACGGGGTCGAATCCGGTAGCCTCATGGTCCAGATTGTGGTGCTTCAGTGCATCATCTGGTACACCCTCATGCTCTTCCTCTTCGAGTACAGAGGCGCCAAGCTCCTCATCATGGAGCAGTTCCCGGACACCGCCGGTTCCATCATTTCCTTCCACGTCGACTCCGACATCATCTCCCTCGACGGTAAGGAGCCGTTGCAGGCCCAGGCGGAGCTTGGCGACGATGGGAAGCTCCATGTGACGGTGCGCAAGTCGACAAGCTCGCGCTCCGAGGCCTGCTCGCGGCGCTCTCTCGGTGGGCTCAACTCCGGCGGCATCTCCGTGACGCCACGCCCCTCCAACCTTTCCAACGCCGAGATTTACTCGCTGCAGTCATCGCGGAACCCGACGCCGAGGGGCTCCAGCTTCAACCACGCCGACTTCTACTCGATGGTCAGGAACGGCAACGGCGGCACGGCGAGCAGCTTGAGCCCGCGGCACTCTAACTTCGGCGGCGCAACATTCGACGTGGAGACAGGGCCCAGGGGCAACGGCGCCGCCGCGGCCTACCCTGCTCCACCTGCCACCGGAATGTTCTCGCCGGTGAAGAAGGCGAATGGGGCAGAAGGAGGGAGGGACTTGCACATGTTCGTGTGGAGCTCAAGCGCTTCGCCGGTTTCGGAAGGAGGGATGCATGTGTTCGGAGCGGCAGAGTTTAGGAACGATCATGGAGTTGCGCTGCAAGATGATCACCGGCACAAAGGTGAGATTTTTTTAATCCTTATTTCCTTCTTTTTCTCTTCTTTGGTAATGGAAAAATGGAACTGACTGCCATTGAGCTTGCAATTTCAACTGTTCATAACTTAATATCGTGCTGTTTAGCTTGTGGACCATTTGTTGTCCGAAGCATGAGGAATGTTCTCTTTAAAGAGGGAAAGACAACAACCAAGTATTGTTGGCAACTTAGGCTCTCTTTGTAATACTATCTGACACTGAAAAAAAAAAGATAAAAAATCCAACAATTTGCTGCTTAAATTTTGTACTTGTTTTTCAAACTCAGCATTATTGAAACATCTTCTTCTTGCTCACTAAAATTTTACAGTCCTAGAAGCCAATCGCGACGCCTATGATGACTTCAGCTTCGACAAGAAACCAATTGGCCAGGGAATGGATCAAATGAAGAAAGTTGGCCAGAGCCTTGCCAATGTTGGTACAAATTCAACAGAGTTCCACTCGAAAACTGGGGTTGATGAAGTCACAAAGACCTCGATGCCACCTGCGAGTGTGATGACCAGACTTATATTGATCATGGTGTGGCGAAAACTAATCCGGAATCCGAACACCTACTCGAGCCTTATTGGTCTCATCTGGTCTCTCGTTTCCTTCAGGTATTGCAGGCTTCCAGTTACATCTTTCGAGTATCTGCGTTGTGTTAATGTACACTGCAACCAACTAACCATTACTTCAGGTACAATATTGAAATGCCTGCTATTATTGCAAAATCAATCTCAATACTTTCTGATGCTGGACTTGGGATGGCCATGTTCAGTCTCGGTGAGTAAGATTTTGCATCATGTTTCCTCAGGAGGCTATGCAATAGATTAACATATCTATTAAAGAGTTTGGATCATTCTACAGGTTTATTTATGGCATTACAGCCGAGAATTATAGCTTGTGGCAATTCCCTTGCTGCATTTGCTATGGCTGTGAGATTTGTCACTGGTCCTGCTGTCATGGCTGTTGCTTCTATTGCAGTTGGGTTGCGAGGAGTTCTCTTACACGTTGCGATAGTACAGGTTTTGTAAACTAAACTTAGCTGCTAATATCAAAACAATATACAGCAGGAAAGAAGAACACAAACTGAAAAGTGCACTTTCTTTATTGCTGCAGGCAGCTCTTCCCCAAGGGATTGTGCCTTTTGTGTTTGCAAAAGAGTACAATGTGCATCCTGATATTTTAAGCACAGGGTATGTGCTTCAATTTCTCTTTTGTTTTTTGCTTGATAGGGTGTTTTTGTTTAAAATGTGTTTTGAATTACTGCAGGGTTATATTTGGGATGCTGATTGCTCTTCCTATCACTTTAGTTTATTACATATTACTGGGACTTTAAAGCTGAAGAGTTTCATTCAACGTGAACATTGACTGATGGAGTTAGGAAGATAGTATGATTTCCTGACCAACTATTTAGTGCGACTGAGAGAGAGTTTAAATCTTTGAACTTAGCAGGAATTAATGACAAATAGAGTAACCATGTAAAACTAGTTTATTAACATCAGTGTTTCGCACAATTTAAAGTCTACATTTGACCTTAATTTAGTTTCTTTATCTTATTTAAATTTTCTTCATCTATACAATTCTTCAAAATTTTCTATTTGTGCACAGCTTGAGTTCGTGATAACATAGATATAGCTTAAGATAGCTATCAAGAAATAACACAATTCTTCATTTGATCATCGATGTTCAAATGCCCTGAGATGGTCTTCTGTGGCATGGAGAGTAGGAACCTTCACTTTTAAAGGCTCATATGAGCTCTGCTCCGGGACAAAGGAGAAAGTTATGTAGGCAACTCCCTGTAGATCTAAACTCAATTTGTACAGCTGCTGACCGGCAGCAAAGCTACCGAGTAACTGATAAGATCTCTCTGAACCATCCATGGGCAAGCAAATTTCACTAGTGCCTGCCAGAATGTTGAAGAAAATTGAGATAACGAAATCATACCTTCACTGTTGTGCACAAACAAGCATTAATATATTTATTGAAAACTGAATTGACTGGTGTAGATGAGATTCACTGAAACAGTATGAACTTTGGGGGGAGATGCTAAAATAAATAAGCATGGAAATAAGAGAGAAGATCCGCTTCAAGAAATGCTAAAATTTACTCGATGATGATACACCAGTTCTTGAGTGAATACAGCAATTTGGTATTTGCCTCCTAAAATTCCTTTTGTTTCTCTGATAACTGAATAATAGCAATCAACATCATTTGGTGGATGATATCAGGCAAACAAGTTCATGACCATATTAATAAAATATCCACAACAGTACAAGGATTAATGTTCAGAGAGTCTTGATATGGTCAACCTTCCCTGCCAATTTGTTTTAAGATGCCATTGAGTTGCCTCAACCATCACAAATTCTAGCTGCTCTTAAGATTTAACATTCAAAAAAGATTCTGTAATAGCAAAAACCTTTAAATCAATGCTGATATATAATGAATCCAAGTTTGTTTAACTTATCCTAGACAAGAAACTAATAGCCATCTAAAAGATCTACACTTGGGCGCAACAAGGCACACATCCAAAAAATATGTTGCTTTCCAATAGCCTGTAAGCTTACCCATTTGAAAGACAATTATTTTGAATGAATCACTAAGTTCATTTATGCAAGAAAATAAATCAGAAGCGTCTAATCTAACCTCATTCATTATGCAAGACAATTTGTTCTCTCATTTCATATTTTAACTAACAAATGATTCTATAGTAATCTTAGATAGATCAGTTAGAAAAAGCACAAGTAACAGACGATTAAGTACTCACAGACATGAAAACCTACAAGCAGCGAGTTCTTTCTGAGTTTGGTATAGGAACTCCAAGGCTGCTGAGACTTCCTCTTCGAATTGAAAGAACGGCCCGTTCTCGAGATCCATTTTCCGAAGCTTGCAAAGCCCCTCACCCAATTCCATCATCGCTCCCCGGTGGTTCTGCATACTCACTTCCAACCCTAAAATTAAAAATACCCTATTTTCCTGTTTGTTCAGAGACAAATTTCGATACCTAGGGAAATTAGATTACCTTACCTGGTTGAATAGATGATGCAGACCCACAGCGCACTGCAAGATGCCATGAAGGAGCGTGCGGATGGGCTCCTCCGCGACGTACCAGAGCTCCTCCAGGAAGTCATGGCACCGGTAGTACTCTCTTCCATTGAATAGTTCAACTGCCCGTCCAAAGCCGGTTCCTTCCCCATCCGACGGCTGCTCATCTTCGTCGTCCGGAGAGTATTCGAGGCGGCCACCCGAAAGGCGGCGGCGAGCTCGGAGGCTGTCGGAACGAGGATGCCCACTGAGGAGGCGATGACGTCGGATGGAGAAAGGTTTCGCGGGCAGAAAAGGGGGGAGAGAGCGTGGCAGAAGGAAAGACATCGAGGACGGCGCGAACCTAGAGACCGATGCCATGACTTCAACCTTCGGACGTCGCGACTCCGACCAAATCTAGCGTGTAAATATTTAACACGGAAGGTATCAAAATCCAAAGATGGAATATGCGATATAGTGAAGAGAAATATATTTACACCATATTTAAAAAGTTTATAAGTAATAGAATTAAATTAAATTTCATCTAGCATTAAATTTTATTAAGAATTGAATTGAATTTTTTTATTTGAAATAAGTTAGTAAATAATAGAATAAAATTGAATTAAATTTCTTAATTTAAAATCTATCCGAATTAAATTAAATTTTTATATTTTTACCATTTTATTATTTATCAAAGAAGAGAAACACCTGGAGAAGAACTTTTTAATCATTTTAATTTTCTAGATAAATGGAATTGAATGTCCATCACAAATCAGACCTAAAGAGGTCTGATTTGTTTTGAGGGAATAAAATTAAATTAAATTCTAATTTTTTATCAACTCTATCTAAAAAAATTCATTCTAGGGGATGGAATTAAATTTCAATTCTCGAAGGAATTCAATTATGTCCATTTCCAAACAGAGTCTTAGAGGGCTAGATAGCTAGGAGTGAAATCTAATCGAGCTAAGTTAAACACTAAAAGGCTTAAGTTCGGATTTGATTTGTTAGCTTTAGTTTTTAAACTCGAGTTCAACTTATAATAAAATTAAATAACTCGAGTTCGGCTTGAGCTCAGCTCAAAAAAGACTCATTTAAAAATTAAACAAGCTTATTTTAAACTCATTTAAGATAATTAATTATAATAATTAATAATATATTATTATATTTATTCTAATTATATATAACAAGTCTCTTAACTAACATATTCATGAGGCTTTTAATGAACATGTTTATGAACTCAGCTCGATAATGTTTTTAAATTTGAAATCAGACTCAAGCTTTATTCGTTAACTTAATCGAAAGAACTCGAACTTTTTTTCTAACTGATACTCGAATAGCTCGCGAGCTACTTGACTTATTTACACCCTTAGATAGCTTCGCGACGAGGGCCCGCAGGGTAAAATTCCCTAGTAGTCTTCTTCTAATCAGATTTAAATTTTTGGAGGATAAAACTGACAACTTCAATAGAGCTTTTTATCGTTGTCTTATTATCCACCAGGATCCCCAAACTTGGTACTTGATTTCGGAATTAGATCTCTTTCTTGTGTCTTTCCGGCTAACGTTTGGTATTTGTGCTGAGTGGGTTTCCTTAACCTCTTCTTCAGCCAGCTGAATTTATCGATGCGTCTATTTAAGTTGGATCTTGTTTTCCTTCCTGTCACAAGCAGCTACGACCTGTTTGCTTGCTACGTGATGATCTTCTTCAACTTAGCGCCTTGCTCTTTCAAGTTGAAACTAGAAAACTTCATTGAGGCGTTCTAATTTTCATGCTGCAGGGACTGCTAGTCTGCTACCACGTAACAAGACATGGCACACATTTTGCTCCATGGAACTCTGCAAGCGTCGATCTTAGAAGCAGATTCTTTGCTGAACACACGTGAAAACCAGAGCAGCCGAAGGTCTGTTCAGAAGGTAATAATATATATTATCACAAAATAGCTTGTTGCATGCAGTTGCCTATTTCAATTCCTCTGTTCTGCATTTTCCTCCCCCTTTTTTTTAATTAATTAAGCAATTCTTGATTAAGTATATATAATAAGTGGTATGTTTTGCATGGTGTGCTGCTGAATTAAACTGGAGACCTCCACTCTAACTCGAGTAAAGGGAAGGCTTTTCAAAAGATTGTCATGGATCAGGAGAGCTTCTTTCTGCCGTCCCAAGGTTTTACTTGTTAACTTCGACTTCAACTTTTGTTGATCGATTAATTGAATAAATGTTCCTTTTGAATGCCATTTTCCGTTGTAAATTCGATATCAGGAGCTCGTCCAACAAGTACAAAGTTTTGATGATTGCGGCCCAGTGAACGTCTACGCCACCATCGACCTGGAGAAGGCCAGAGTCGGTCGCACCAGAGTGATAAGCGGCGACTCCGTCTTCGCCTGGAACGAGGCATTCCATCTTTACTGCGCGCACCTCGCCGCCGACATTATTTTCACAGTCAAGACCGACAAAGCCATTGGAGCGTCCGTGATTGGCCGGGCTTACCTGCCGGTGAAGGAAGTGATGTACGGTGCGCCGGTGGACCGGTGGCTGTTGATCTGCGACGATCACCGAAATCCGGTGAAGCAAGGAGCCAAACTGCACGTGAGAGTGCGGTACGTTGCCGTCGACAGAGACCCGGTGCAAAATTGGGGAAGGGGGATCGCCAACCTCTACTACCCAGGTGTGCCGCGCACCTTCTTCCCGCAGCGGCAGGGCTGTCAGATGACGCTCTACCAGGATGCCCATGTCCTAGACGGCTTCCTTCCTCAGAACTATGAGCCTCAGCGGTGCTGGGAGGACGTCTTCGACGCCATCGCCGGCGCACAACACTTCATTTACATCGCTGGTTGGTCGGTCTTCACCGAGATCACTCTGGTGCGCGACCCCCAGCGGCCCAAGCCCGGTGGAGACGCCACCCTCGGCGACCTTCTGAAGGAGAAGGCCCGAGACGGCGTGCGGGTGCTGATGCTTGTGTGGAACGACCGGACCTCGGTGGGGCTCGGCCGGCTGAGGAAGGACGGCGTGATGGCCACCCACGACCTGGACACCGCGAGCTACTTCCGGGACACGGGCGTGCACTGTGTCCTCTGCCCTCGGAATCCTGACGATGCCGCGAGCTACGTTCAGGACTTCCAGACTGCCACCATGTTTACGCATCACCAAAAGACCCTGGTGGTGGACGCCGACAGCGGGCGGGGTGGGAAGCGGACGATCCGCAGTTTCGTCGGAGGAATCGACCTCTGCGACGGCAGGTACGACACGCAGCAGCACTCTCTGTTCCGGACTCTTGCCACGGCGCACCGCCTGGACTTCCACCAGCCGAACTTCCCTGCCGCGTCGAGGTCCAAGGGCGGCCCGAGAGAGCCCTGGCACGACATCCATTGTAGGCTCGAAGGCCCTGTGGTCGTTGACGTCTTGCGCAACTTCGAGCAGAGATGGAGAAAGCAGGGCGGAGCGGAGCATCTGCTACTGCCGGACGTCGAACGCTTGGCGCCCGTTCGTGCCGTGGTCGACGACAAAGCTTGGAGCGTGCAGCTTTTTCGCTCCATCGACAGCAGCTCGGTCGTCGGATTCCCTAAGACGCCAGAGGAAGCCGCCGCCTCAGGGCTCATCACCGGCAAAGATCATGTCATAGAGCGTAGTATCCAGGACGCATACATTCATGCGATTCGGCGAGCCAAAGACTTCATCTACATCGAGAACCAGTACTTCCTCGGAAGCTCATACGGCTGGAGCGCCGCCGACGGAATTAAGGTCGAGGACATCGGTGCGTTGCATCTCATCCCCAAGGAGATCTCTCTCAAAGTGGTAAGCATGATCGAGGCCGGAAGACCGTTCGCGGCCTATGTGGTGATTCCGATGTGGCCGGAGGGCGTCCCCGAGAGCGAGTCGGTACAGGCTATCTTGGATTGGCAGCGACGGACGATGGAGATGATGTACAAGGACATCTCGGAGGCGATCAGAGCCAAGGGGCTTCGAGCGAATCCTGATGATTATTTGGCCTTCTTCTGCTTGGGCAATCGAGAAGTGAGGAGAAGGGATGAGTACATGCCGCCGGAGCAACCGGAGCCGAACTCTGATTTCAGCAGAGCCCAGCAAGCAAGGCGATTCATGATCTATGTCCATGCCAAGATGATGATAGGTAATTAATTGCATGCGTAAATCTTCAGCTTGATACATTTATTTATTTATTACTTGGACAAAATTAAAAAAATGAATTCTTCGCAGTCGATGACGAGTACATCATCGTCGGATCGGCTAACATCAACCAGAGATCAATGGACGGGGCCAGAGACTCAGAGATCGCGGTTGGCGCATTCCAACCTGAACATCTCGCGAGTGAGTGGCGACCGGCCATGGGGCAAGTCTACAGCTTTCGTCGGGCACTGTGGCACGAGCACCTGGGAGTGCAATCGGTGCAGGATGATGTCTTCCAGCGCCCTTGGAGCGTGGAGTGCGTGAGGAAGCTCAATACGGTCGCCAAACGGAACTGGGATTTGTACGCGAACGAGAAGCTATCCGACGACCTCCCGGGCCATCTTCTCAGATACCCCGTCGGCGTCACCAGCGAAGGGAAGGTCACGGAGTTGCCGGGGTTCAAGTTCTTCCCGGATACCAGAGCTCCAATTCTCGGGAGAAGGTCGGATTACCTTCCTTCCATTCTCACCACTTGACAGATTGTATACATCCATGTCTGATAGAAGTTGTCTAATTTGATTCAATATAGAGCATGAACTGGTAGATTTGCAACGATGGATTAAGAAAATTTAGGAGAGAGCTGGAGAAAAATCAACGTTAGATGTGAATTGATTTAAGAGCGGTTGCAGATGCCACTTAAACTAAATTAACCTTATTAATCTTTCATTATTTGAAGCTATGGACTATGTGAAACAGATATATGAGTCAATTAGTAGCAGCCAATATGAAACTTAATCAATGAGTAGGTAGCTATATTATACCAATAAACTTGTGAAATTTAAAATTTTATAATGATGTCAGGTAAATAAAAATTACTCTATTGATTATACGTTGGCTCGGAAAGTGTCTACACCAATTCTTATATGTATTATGCCACCAAAATCTGTATAATCACCAGTCCACACCCATCACTAGAAGTTCGCAGAGTGCCAGACATGTATCCAGATATACCTAAACTTTGTGAAATATTCTTTCAATACAAGGTATAAGATTCTCATATTACGTGTATCCCATAAAAATAAATAATAGAAGATGTAGCAAGATACCGAACCATGATACACTGACTGTTCCCTTTGTAGTGCCTCCAGAAAACTTGGAGCAACCCATTCATGTCTGAGATATCAAATCGGATATCGACCCATCTCTTTATCTTGTCCGTGACGGAGTAATTCTTACATTACTTGGAAAGTTGGAGGACAAAGGGAATTATATTCTAAAACGTAATTCCTAGTGCCAACTTCTACGTGTTACATGCATCATCAAACTCTCAATAAGCACTTGTAGAACCCATAGATATCACCTTCTAGGATCCACCCAAACTATTAGTGCTTACATTCACTAGATCCATCAACATAGAGTACAATGCTTCAAGCGATAGATGCCCGAGAAACCTTCGGTTCTTGTACTCGCCAGGGTTTGTAGAGAATTTCCCATCATCTGCCATGCCATCCTCCATGATCATCCACCATGAGATGCAACCATTGACGTCGTCTGGGTCCACACGTGCCACAAGACCAAGCATGTCGCCTTGGTCCAGTTCAAGATACAGGCACAAAAAGTCTCTGCTCACCTTCATCCCAACTATCAGTGCTTCATCGTGAAGCCAACGAATGATCTGTCCTGCAATCTGCAGAATGGAACTAAATTGAGGTAATCTTATTTGGCAATTTACCAAAAGAACGCACCTAACTTACTGAATATATCCGAAAGGAACCTCCTCCTTTGAAATTTACCAAATGACACTCTTGTTCCCCAAAATGTCTCTCCACTCAACCCACTTACCGTTAAAACATTTTTCGCAAAGTACTTTACGGTCCTATAGGAATTAAAATCAAGAAAAATGAATATGAACAAATTAAGCATACTAGTCATTTACAGGCACTTCTTGTTGGTTCCAGACTCACCAAGTAGATTTTACTTAATCTATTCAAGGGCTAGCTATTTTGATAGGAAACGAAGGTCTAAGCAGTATGAGCTGAGTATCCTTCAAAACAATAATCTTTGTTTAGAACAAACAAAGCAGTATATGCAATAGATAAAGATACCTGCTGAAGAAGAATTAGTGGAAGATCATCCAAGTCACACCCATAGCTATCCATTGAAGAGCCATCAGCAGAAATTCCGAATGAACAGAGAGTACCGAGTGCACCTTCTCCGTTCACTGTAACTTGGTCATCCTTGACCACAACCTTAGTATGAATTTGTGGCCTAATTAAACCCTTCACATCATAATTATTCGAAGACTCAGACAAACAAGCTGCATGAAAAACTGACTCAGGAAATTTTAAGAAGAGAGACCATGATGATGTTCTGGAATGCCAAGGAGGGTGAGACAACAGCTGAACATACGGAATCCTGCTGACCTGCATAAAAAGGAAGGTGACATCGGAACTTTAGATGTTTTACTCCTTTTTAATTCACTGTCAAACTATAGAGGGAAAGGATCACTTCTTACGAGACGTTCTATTTCAGCCAGAACTTTAGTGGAAAAGATCCTATGAGCAACTGTCTTACAAAAATGAGTGAGACCACAAGATTCAGTAGCAGGATGACCAGCAACAGCTACTCTTGAGGCAGAAAAGTTTTTCTCCTTCACTCGTCCTAAAGAATTTTTGTGGAAAATATGTACCAAATAAATTTCTAACCCAACAGGGCTAGGAACTCCCAAATTATTTTGATTGAATTCATCTTTCTCGTTATTCACTACTAGTGCTGATGAGTCAGAATGAGCGGACCCATTATTGCCATTCTGAGAAAGTTCCCTGGAGTCAAGAAAGTCATCTTCTTTCTTAACGGATACAAGGGATAAACAAATAGATGTATCTTGACCAACCGCTAACTGTAAAAGGTCTTCTAGCATCCCAGTGACATTAATTCCTGGTGAAGTGCAGTAACTTTCATGATTCACCCTATCAAAAACCTGCAATTAACAACAAAAAATCAACAGCTACGAATTATGTAATGCTGAAGAAAACAATAGAGAAGAACCTGCTCCAGAAAAATTGATTGATGAATTTCACGAAGAACTGAATGTGTATCTTTGACCCATGAATTGACATCTTCATCAGTTAAAGCTTCTTTCTTGTTTGCTTGAGGATTCTCATCTGAGTTATATATATTCCCTTTAAGGGGCTTCTTACTTCTAGAACTAAAATTGGTCCCAGTATAACTTATCGATATGCATCGAAATGATTTTTGAGGTCTTTGTATGGCCAAAAGGCCTGCATTCTCACGAACAATGCGAACTAGAGCATTGGGCAATGGACGAGATAGCATAGTAGTATCTGATGATGTATTGTCTAACAGATCAAATGAGAACCCGTCACTAGCTGGACTTGCTGCTAACACACGTTGTCGTTTAAGTTTCCAGTGTTGCTGCAATCTGTCAGTCAATGGAACATAAATTAGATACTTTTTCCCAGATTTGGGAGCACTTTATCATTAAATGTAGAGCAAGTACCTGATCAGTGATCCATAGAATCTTGCCTCTCTTGAGACTTTCAGTTCTAATGCTTTTGAAGATTGTTTGAAGTACCTACCAAGATTCTGTATGAAATTCAATAAAAGATAGAAACAAGTGTCTATACTGATCCATATTTGGAAATAACCACAAGATGTGGATTTTATTTCGAGAAAAGCAATTAGAATTTAGAAACATAATTTAATTTGTCAAAACAAAGTAGTAATCAGTGTCAAAAGAAAGCATCGCTGCCTTTTCTTTGACATAAAAAACAAAACATAGATACTTTGACACTCGCATAAACTAGGGTAAATTATATGCACTTTTATTGGCGTTTGAAGATATTTCATGCTGCCTCTCAGATTCTAAAAGGGCCACCTTATTCAATCTATAAAGCCCATGCTGCAAATTTAAAAGTGTATACAAGAAAAAAATAAAGCTGTTATCATTTTTTTAATAAAATATAATACCCGGAGACGTTGAAGCTTAGTTGCTGCAGATACTGCAAGGTCTGACAGATTTTCATTTGGCAACTGCTTAGGTCTCTGCATTCCAGCCACTGCTACTGCATCATTGGCTTCAACCTACATTTTTTGCCCAGAAGCAAGTCATACTATAATTTCTAATTACGCACACAAAAAAATAAAGTTCTATTATTTCTATGATGGAAGAGATCGTAAAATTTTTCATGTTTCTCAACAAGATTCTACAGACTCAGAAATGAAAAGGATGAAAAGACAACATTTTTAATTCTTGACTGCAGATACATATATCATGTATTACAGGATGTACCATACAGGGTGTACCCGCAAATGACAATCCATCATGTGTTCCAAAGAGGGAAAAAAGATTGGGCAAGGGAGAGATGAATCTGTAACAACCTCATATACATTGACCAATGGGAGCATAACATGTGTCGTGTAAACTGTTAGTTGGCATTACAAGATGGCAAATTACCATGAAGCATAAATAGGAGTTAGGTGCCATAATAAACAGGGATTTTTCCAGGAGAGATATTCTTAATCCTTTCTTCTATCTTGACTGCTAAGATCTCAAAACTCCTTATCCTCAAACCATCTCATCTGAAAAATTCACTTTGGCTATGCACATCTCCACCTTTTCACCTCAAAAGGTAAACCTCTTCATCTCATACAGGAAACCACTTTAACTCATAATGGAAACTTCACCTCAGAAGGGAAAACCTATTCACCTTATAAATGGAAGCTTCTTCACCCCATAGGCTAAACATCTTTACCTGGTTAGAGAACTATCTTCACCTACAAATTGTCACTTCATGCAAACTGCTAATGTTTCATCCAAACTGTTCCACTCAATCCACTTCATTTTAACTGCTACAATTTCATCCCAGTTACTACCAGTTCATACTGCTACATTAGTGAATTAGCCTAAGTAAGAGCAAATAGCCCAAGCTCTGCAGCAAGCCACATAATTTTATTGTAGGTTTCCCATATCAACATGCATAAAGTTTCAAACATCTAAACAAATAGGTGGGAGATCATACTCTACATATATATGTATTCATTAGTTAACAAATTTAAATAATTTTCATTGCCATCAATTCAGCACCCAAAGTCCAAAAGCTATAATGTTTGATTAACAATCAGTTGAATTTTTAAAGAAAAATCTTGGTTGTATGAAGAAAATAAGTCCAGCAAAGATGACCAGATACTGCAATGAGATACTAGAATTTTTTTTTATTACTTAGATAAAATGTCCAACAAAGATGATCAAACACTGCAATTATATACTAGATTTAGTTAGAATGTGCATATGAATAAAATAAGAGGTTACTAAAAGCACGAGCCATTTAATTTTCCATGTAGTTCACAGTTACTATGCCTCAATTCTTTTGTAGATAACTCGTACACAGCCACACAGGGATATAGTTTAAAACCTCCAACCGTTATTTCACATCTGAATGCACTAACTTCACTGCTACACAGTTTGACTCATTTCCTTTGCAAACAAAAGGTTAAACCAATCCAACACCATTTATCGTCACCCCATAATCAGAGGGCAACTCCATAAAATCCGTCTATTCAAAAAATTTATTTAAAATAAAGCAAATTTTGATTTCTGTATGACAAAAATATTTCAAGATCCTGGAAGCAAATGGAAAGTGTTCTCAATATGACTGCGAGAAGTAAAGGACAAAATTTCTCACCAAAGACTAAGATTTCGACCACCATTTAGTGAATATTACAACTAATCAAACCATTAAGTGAACCCTAAAACCAAGTGCATATCTAAAGAACTCTAACTAAAGCCCTAAACGCATAATCTCAAAGGAATCTCGAGAACCTTAATGCACGAGACTACCACTTTCACCTTATCCTTGGTCAATATTGTAACCGCGACTCCTAAGTTCATGAGTTAACGAGATGAAGGGGTGAAAATCAGATTCTCCTCTAAATTAGAAAGCAACTTCCCGAGAGGCGAGAACGAACCGTGTTGATCAGATCGATTATGACTGATAACTCCTGGTGGGCAAGCTGCAGATTTTCCACAAAGCCCTGCCAGGGCCAGGCCTGCTGAGTTGCGGGAGCGGCCTCCTTGGGGGTCGTCTTCTGCTTTTTCCTCGAGCCAACGCTATCCGCCACGATGGAGGAGAAGTCGATTCGCCGAAGCATACCGAGGCGCTTCTCCTCATGGCTAACGTCTCTGCAAGGAGGAAGAAAGAAGCTCAGGGCGCGGCGCGCCAGCTACATCAGTCAAAAGACAAATGAGGGGGAAAGATGCGCACGGAGGAAATTGCTCGTTGCCGATCTCATCAATGGCGTCCAAGCGCTTGATCGGGAGCCTGTCGAGATCGATCGATATCCTCTTTCTGCCGCCCTCCTCCATGGCCTTCGAACGGGAAGCCGGCTTAATTCGCCAGGTCGATGCGGACTGCGTTTAACGAGGGTTTTTAAAATACCGTGAAATAAGAGTTTTCACATGGTGAAAATTCCGGTGGATCGGATAGTTCGAATAAAAAAAAAAAAATCTACCTAACTCGATCCGAATTGATACTCTTAATTTTGCACAACTAAAATCCATCCCTTAGCTTTTGTCATTTCTTGCTTAAGTTCTTTCGTAGTTTTGAAAGGGGTGCAAATAAATCGAATCTGTTTGACCTTTTGCTCTATTCATATTTAAAATTATCAAATTCGAGCTTAACTCGAACATGTTTAATATTTTTTTTAGCTAAATTTCAACACAATATTTTGTTTGATTCTTCACAAACTGTTTGCGAATCAAACTCTAGTTATTTTTACATTATTTTATTTAAATATGTTTAAATTAAGGTCTAAATAACTCAATTTAAATCATTTTGAATTATAATTCAATTATGTTCAAATCAAGGTTCAAGGTTCGAACAATTCAAATAAAACTTGAACTCGAATTTTATTTCGAACTGAGCTCGAGCGAGAATTATTTATATTTTCAAGCTTTAAATTTAAATGTCTAATGCATTTTTAAAACTTATACTCATATTGATAATTTTATATTATTCAACTCAATTCACTCCTAAATTTGAGCTAGATGTTAGAGTTCTAAATAAAGTGAGTGGTCTTTGATTTCCTTTAATTTCCTTTTAATGCGGCAAAAGGTCATTCGTCCTCTCCCGTCCGGTCACCCCACTGGCTCATGGTCATATATGCAGATGAAGAGGAATCTCTTATTTCCTTTAATTTCCCTTTAAGAATTTTTACTAAAGAGGTTTTTAGCTTATTGCTATTCTTCAATCCTCTTTAACTAGAGTTGCCTTAAGGTTTTACGTTTGATGATTTTTTATTGAATCACAACAGTACATGATTAATTCAATTCTCTTTATTTTATTATAATTTAATTATTTTTATATTTTCTTATGCTAATCTAATTACACATTTATCAATAGTGGTCAATTCGGGTGGGTCGGATTCGGATCGGGTTGGAAAAAAAATTTAAGCACCAACCCAATCCAAATTCAAATTCAACCCGAAACTCCTAAACCCGAACCCGACCAACCCGAACCCGTATAACCTGAAAATTCGATTCAAAATATTTTTTTTTTTGACTATTTTTACTATAATTATTTACTTTTATCTCAATACCTTATCATTATTAAACTAACATTGATATTAATATGTATAAAATCATCTTAGTTTTTAAAATAAAATTTAATTAAACTAAAAAAACACCCATAAAGCGGCTAAATCCAAAATTCGAGTCGACTCGAACCTGATCCGACCCAACTTAAAAATTTTTAACCTGAAATTCTTCTAACCCGAACCCGACCCAAATTCGAAAATTCTCAACTCGAACTTAATTTTTTTCAGGTTGAATCAGATTGGGTTATCGGATTGAGTTTATTTTTGACACCTCTATTTAGCAATGTTCTTTTATTATTTATTTCTAAATTTTATCATCAATAAAATATATATATA
>JBAMIE010000063.1:599509-615615 GCA_037177295.1 Kaempferia parviflora
TACATCGGTGGATTTTTATTTGATAAATGTCAACAAACAAGAGGTGACTGTTTAATGAATCATGTTGTCTTCCCAAATCGTCTGGTCCTTCATGTGCATGCTCTTGGGAGTGGACGTAGCATCATTGTGTCCGTGGATAAAGCCCGGCCAGTGCATGGCAAACTATTTAATAAGTAAATGTAGCTTGGATTCCAATCATCCTAAAAAAACCATATCGATTAAATTTAATCTTATTTTGTTAAGCCACACTACAGCACTAATTATGTTCCCACAAATTAATTACAACAAAATTAATTAACCATGCACTACAAATTTAGGCGACGCTCACAGTCAAAACACTTAGGGAGCTTAAATTTGGTCCTGGCGCGCTGAGTTGTAAGGGTCACCCAAATTTATAGTGTAGGGTCGCCATAGATACACTGCCCTAGGTTTAGAGTTTAAGATTTAGAGTTTAGGGTTTAGAACAGTGCAAGTATGGACAAGATCGAACTCTCCCATTGACATTGACGTCGGGGTAGGACTCTTGTATAGACCACAACCTAAGATCAAAATAAAAAATATATATATATATAATTAACATGTCTTAATTCCTATCTCATAAAAAATAAATCTTTTATCCAAAACAAAAAGTACATAATTTAACGATCTTAACTCAAAACATAATGTGGATCAAGACAAATACTCTTCTATAAATACCATGAATACTAAAATTATCCTAAATATCTTAAAAATGAACATGATTAAAAAATAGCTTAAAAAATCTCTAAAAAATAGTTTAAATGGTGAAATGTGGGGCCAAAACTTGGTAATTACAGTTTCATCCATAATAAATGTAGATTTTTAAATTCTGCACACGCGACCACTTACAAAACCCGATTCTAAATTCCGAGTTATAAGGTATGTCATTATAAAATTTAAAGAGTCGTATTGGGTTCATGGAGATATTAGGTGAGCAGAAAGATACATCAATTTAGATAAGATTGAGATAATTTCATAACATAATTTATTCACATTAAAAGTCAAATTCCATTTCTCTTAATTAATAATATTATTCAAAGAATGATAAGTAATCTATCATGCATAATTTAATTAAGAAAGTTAGACTCTTTTAATATTCATTTATTACTCTTTAATTTAAATCTTAATTTAAGGAAGACGCAAAACAAGTGTTTTCTCTTCCCCTTTGCAAAGATAATGAATCAACTATTGAGTTTTAGCTGGACACCTTTAATTTTTAGGCTTTTCATCTTTTTTCCTTTTGCATTTCCATTTTCCCAAAATGTTGCCTTGAAATAGGTGTGAAATTAAGGGGCACTTCATCAGTGCGGTGGTCAAATATTGTTTCAAGCAATTTTCACCAACTATATACATTAACTATTCAGCAAATCAACATGATTCTCTTCTCATTTAGTCACTTGCCAAACAAGATTGGAAAAAAAAAAAACTAACCTAATATCCTCGCCCTTTCTCTGTCTACCTACTCCTATGAACTTTAATAACACTCATTTCCACCTTTACAACTTGTCATTAGCAAAAATGATTAATAATAACAACAATAATAATAATACTAAAATAGTTTCAATGGGGGCAGTGACACACTCAACTTTTCTTGACTTCAAATATGAACTCATTCAAGTTCCTTCCTAGTTTTGTCCTATGCATGTGAAAGCCTTTCCTTTCTCGAGTCTGCCACAACCTTGCAACCATTATGAAGGACAAAACGAGCAGTGGCCTCTGGATTAGTAGTGCATTATTGCCTCCTACATTGTGTTAGTTAAGTAATGTGTTGGCCTTATTATCTCCTTAATCTCCAAATGGAACGATTCAGTTGAAATTATTTTAACATCAGGTTAATTAATTATTGTTGAGGTCGACTATTTTGTTTAGAATTGTTTGTTCATTAATTCTAGGGATTAGTATTAGCATTCATTAAAGCCCAACTAAAACCCGATTAAAACCCAAGCAAGTGAGCATGCATGCATACATGCATGGATTAATTCATATGCATGATAATGTGTGCTCTTCCTTCTTTATCTCTCTCTCTCTCTTCTCCCACTGCCCGCATAAGAAGAGTCATCTGTAGTATTTGGAAAGGAGTACGCGAAGCGGAGAGGAGATTGCTTGGCTGCCCTACTCGATAAAAAGGCTCGCCTTTCTCGCGTCTCCTCCTCCTCCACTCCGCTTCTCTCCCACGTTCCTGCATCACTGCCGCCCCTCTTTGTCCTCACGATCTCAATCGCTCGCTCAATTCGGCCAGGCGATGCATCGGCTGCTCGTTTGCCTGGTAACCCCCTTCTTCCGGGCTCCGATCGTCGTGTAGTTTACCGCTTCAATATTTTTCTGACCTTGTTTTTTTTTTCCGTCGTCTCTTCTTTCTGTTCTGGGTTTGATCTTTTTGTTGCTGATGGGTTGTCGATTTGTGTCGGAAAATTGGGTTTTTCCCAACTTCCTTTTTTTTTGTGTGTGTTTTGGTTATGTAAGGAGATCGGGATTTTAAGCCGTGCTGTGATTTATCTGCATTGGGATGGTACTGGTGGGGGGATTGTGGATTCGATCTTTTGTTGCGAGATATATGTATGAGTTGGTCTGATGGTGGTTATTGTTCGAGTGTTGCGGTTCATCTGTCCTTTTGTATATACGATTCTTTTTTTCAATTAAATAGATGCAGTATAAGTCGGTCGGACACGACTACATTGATTAAACGAGCTATTTTCTCATCATCTCAATAAAAAACAGAGGATAGGAGATTTGATCGTACTCTGAAATTGACCTGTTACCATTTGTTTTCCCCTTTTTGGTTATGCATTTGTTTGCACTAGCTTGATTAGGCACGTGCTTCCAGTTTGTGCTAATAATTCCACACTGCAGTTTCATACCATTTTGGATTTTATGACTTGTGAAGGTTTAGCGACAGTTTGTCGGTTTTGTCCACTGCATCTGTCACAGAAATTTGTATAGTAATTTGTCGAGGCTTCAGAGATTGATTTCTTAGAAAGCTTAATGGTATGTATTTGTATGCTTATACCAGTTGGTCGTGTTTGTGCATTAGTGAGTTGAAGCTCTCTACGGAGAAGGCTGATGTTTGGCACGTGTTGTGAGAATCCAAGCCCCTCCTGTTGCAATATGGAGGTAGGAGACTATGATGATTTAGACAAGCTTCTTAGGGAGATACCAAATGCTACTACAGGAAATTATAACAATAGTCTTCCGATTTGTAGCAGTGCCTTGCTTGGGCATGAAACAAGTTCTGCGTGCCAGCTTAAAAATCATTCTTCTTCAAGTAATTTGCGTGACTTGTTCAATACTTTTCACCCCACAAAAGGCAATTGTAGCAACTCTTTGATCAAGACACCATTCAGTCAGGATAATTCTCATAGCTACTATCAAACATTGGGTGTGAGTATCAATCAAGATACTCTCAGATTGCCAGACGAACAATCCTTGACATTGGCATTCCAGGATATGAGCTTTAAGGATATGACTTCAATCAAGTCAGATAATCTACATTTGGAAGGCAATCAAGTGTCAGTTAATCACTCTTTGCCACTGGATCCAAATTATTCAGCACACTTAAATAACCTCTCTTCTGGACCTTCGTTGGCCAACAGTCCAATTCTTGTGTCGCATGCTGTGCCCAGGGAAGGGCATCCGTCCAATCTGGTACCGGAAGATTACGCTATTTTTCACATAAATCTTGAACCCAATATACACAATAGAGCTTTTGAACATAATGACTCAATCTTCTTTGAGCGCAATTGTCATCACCCAATGAATGTGTTAGGTGATCACACAGCAGAGTGGCGAGACTTCCCAAGTTGCTCTTCTTCCATGTCTGTAAATCCCGGAATCCACTCTTTTTCAATGCCTAATGTTCCAATGCAGGGGCTTGAGTTTCCATCTTCACAACTCCAGCAGCAATGCCACAGGAATTTGGCATGCTCAGATAGTATCCGTCATCAGCAACTAAGTCAATCTAGTATGCAGGGTCGCAATGTGGGGTATGATAGAACCTATAGAAGTGATCTTGAGTGTCATCATCAATGTCAAGATGGACATTCTCAAAGAGGAGCAAACATGGAAACTTGGCTTTTGTCTGGCGAAGAGCCACTACCAGGAGTTTACATGTCCTTTCCTCTTCAAGCTGGACATGGTAGTTTAGATCCTTGTCAAAATGTTAATATGGTAAATGGGAGAAATAATCAGTTGAATCCTTCTTTACTGAGAAGCGGTAACCTTGGTAGATATCATCTTAATGGATATTCTGGTCAGTGTGACAGCTTTATGCTTCCAAACGGTATGAAAGAACCATCATGTTGTCTATATAGTGATGGCATAAGTTCCAATGGACATGGAATTCTGGGCAGATATGGTGAACAAAATTTTCCTGAAAATTTTCTAATAAAATTACATGGAGGGAGTTCATCTCTATTTTCTGAATCTAGTTCCAGTGGATGTAGTCAATTGACCCAATTTACTGACAACACTAGGAGGTATATGCCTAATACTAAGATGAGATGCATATTTCAGAATAATCGTGCTCTAAACTTAGATATTCCAAAAATCGAAGATTCCTTTCTTGATAATTCCAATCAGAAAATGAAAACTTCATCACTGCATTTCAGAAGTTATTCATTAGACAATATCATTGATCAGTTACATTTGTTAGCTAAGGATCAGAATTACTGCCGCTCCTTGCAGAGCATATTGGATAAAGGGAAACAAGAAGATTTTGATAAGATATTTCTTGCACTCATCGACCATGTTGTTGAGATAATGACAGATCAGTTTGGAAACTATTTTCTTCAGAAGCTTGTTGAGGTTTGTAAAGAGCATCAAATAACACACCTGATTTATAAAATTTCCCTTAGTGATGGCGAACTCTTTCGAATCTCCTGCAATCAACATGGGTATGAGTCTTTTTTTCTGTAATTGATTTTGTATTCGTAGATTCTCCATCGCATGTCAATTTCTTTTCATTTTTTGACAATTGTAGAACTCGTGTTGTACAAAAGATAATGGAAAGTATGACAAACGAAGAGCAATACTCTATGATTGTTTCAGCTCTTAAACCTGATATTGTCTCTCTGATAAAGAACACCAATGGTAGTCATGTTGCACAACATTGTTTGGAATACCTTTCACCAAGATTCAGAGAGGTAAACAAATTCTCTCTCTTGCGTGTCTGCTCTTTTCTTCCCTCTCACTACCACTTTTTAATTGTAATCTGACTGGTTTATCTTTATTATCAGTAATGTTAAAATCTCATATGTGCAAATTTAGAGTAGACACAAAACAATATGGACAGGTCCAAAGATGCCAATATATTCTTTTGTTGGATAAGTTGGATCACTTAGAGTCATGAGGAGTAGGGGGAGATCAATGTTGATTAAAAATTAAAAGTATAACCTCAAATGGTTGGATGAACTCAACTTGTATTGTTATTCTTGTACAGAAGACACAAAATACTATGAAGATGCAATGCAGTCTCATAAGTTATGTATTAAATGTTATATGCACAATACTAATTACAGGTCATGACTTCTCACTCATATTAACTTAGAAATCAAGAAAATAAATCAAAATCTAGTAGAAAGATTTGTTGATTAGAAAAAGAATTCACTTGTCAAGATATATTTATATGATAAACAAGTGCAAACTTAGCAAAAATTAATAATAGTTTACCATATTGAAAATGATAATGTTTAATTTCTGTAATCTATTTGAGGTGATAATCATGGGTCATCCAAGATTCTGCCGTTTACACATCCATTAGCCAATCATTCCTGGTTTAACAGGTTAGATTGTACTGCTTTCTGCCTATCCAACGTCTGAAGCCAACTAATAGAGATGCTTACTTTGTAGTTATGACTATATATATCCAATCTGTATTAGGTACTGATAATTTTTCTGTTATCGAAGAACCAAATACAGTTTGTGTGATAGATTAGGGCATTATTATCTGTATTTATTCCTTAACTGGTTAATTTTGAAGCTTTTAATTATCCAATAAAACTTATGCTGTTCAAGTGCTGTTAATTTTGCACTAACATTTTCTAGCAAATAATGTAAAAATATGCCAAAAAATTTCTTCATATTTTATAGTTCTGTTGGAATTTATCTCCTAGCCACTTGATAGAGGAAGAATCCGTCTTTGCTGATACAATTGCAGTGTCTCTTGGCCTGCAGAATTTTAATTGGATACATATATTATGCATTTGTTTATCGATCTAATACCTAGTTCATCTTCTGCATGTGCCCAATTTTGTTCGGTGACTAACTAAAGTTCAAAGGTTCTGTAATATTTTCAATGTTTTCCCATTATATAGCTTAAACTTCCATTTGCACAGCTATCAATTTAAATGTATTCAGATTCTTTGGAGAAGTAACATAGGCGCTTCCTTTTTTTTTTTCCGTAATGTGAAGCAAATTTCAATTTAACTAGTTGTAAATTTTTATTGTTCACTTTTTGTTACTTATATATTGAGACTTGTCTCCTTGCAGTTCCTTTTTGAACCTGCAATTGCTAACTGTATTGAGCTAGCAAGAGATCGTCAAGGTTGTTGTGTGCTTCAGAAATGCTTGAGTGAGTTAGATGGTGGGCAGCAAGTCCAATTAGTTTCCAAGCTTGCTTCTCAAGCTCGCACCCTTTCAGAAGATCCTTATGGGTATTGCATTTACTTTCATTTATTTTTTTTACTTTCTTTTCTTTGAATAGTTTTGAAAGGATGATGCTCGTGTGCATACCTTAATGTTCTGTTGTCTATGATTTTCTGTATATGAGCAAGAATCTTGTTTTTGGCCCTAGATCCAGAAATTGCTACAAAATCTTGTATCATTTGAGGCAGATTCTTTTTTAGAACTACAAAATTGCTAAAGAGATAAGCAAATTTATGGATCATGTTCTTTTACTTCTAAATCATTTGTAGGAACTATGTGGTACAATTCATCCTTGGCCGAGAGATCCCATGGGCAACTACCAAGATATTGGACCAGCTGGAGGGTCATTTTCATAGCTTATCTATTCAGAAATATAGTAGCAATGTCGTGGAGAGGTGCCTGAAATATGCAGGGGCTGAAAGACGTGATGTTATCATTAATGAGTTGGTTAACCATCCTCGTTTCATTGAGATTGTACAGGATCGCTTCGGGAATTTTGTGATTCAATCTGCATACAAAGAATGCAAGGTTGAGCTCTTCTTTAACTTGATTTACGAGAATCTTTAACTTTTTCTGACTTAAAAATGTATTTGTCTTAATCAGGGGCCAATTCAAGCTGCTTTGAGTAATGCAATTCGCCGGCATGAATCTGTGCTCCGCCTTAATCCTTATGGTAAAAAAGTGCTCTCCGGCATCTGTTATGGTAAATAACTTGTATCATTCCGGCGCCGACCTCCTGATTTTGTTATCATTTTTGCAACAAACCTAGAAACAATTTTTGCAATTACTGTATATGATATGTAACACAAAAAGAAGTTCCAGAGATTCCGGAATCAACTACGAAATCATGGCAACATCGCTCTTTAGTGTAGCAGCGAGCAAGTTTGATAATATTTCGTTTTTATTAGAACATGTTTTATAGAGGTTTCACTACTATTTATCACCAGTGGGGAGGAGAGAGCTATATTTTGTTGTCCATTTTTCTGATGATCAGTCTTCACCTTGCAGTAACTATTTCTTTAATCTTTCTTTGTAAACTCTCTCTTAGTTGCATATAATATATAGGCGTTTCTTGAAATTAAATGCATCTCAAGGAATTGTGTTGTGCTTAGGAAATTTAAAAAACATGCTGAATAAGATAATACTGAATCTGGGATGATGAATTTGATTCCATGGAAAATTTTCGTCGGCAATCAGGTATATCGGAAAGTATTTGTGGCCGGTGGTATAGAAATTCAGTATTTTGTGATTGTGCGTCTCATTAAAAAAAATCTATATAAATATACTGTAATTAGGGATCGAATTGTAGGAGTCTAGGTGATAATTTGACACTCTTCTACTAGAATTTAGTGTCCTTAAGCTGTGCTTAGGAAACTAGATAAGAGATGTGATAGGTAAAAGTGAATTAAAGATGACGTTTGATTTGTGGGTTTGAGAATGAGGGAATAAATTATAGTAAAATATAGTATTCGGATTGTGAGTTTGAGAATGAGGGAATAAATCATAGTAAAATATAGTATTGGATTCTGGATTTGGGAATGATAATTTAAGGATAATTTTTAAATTTATGAGAATTAGTCAAATCCGTATAACTAGATGAGTTTTATTTTTATTTTTATTCCTCCTTACTATTAAACTCATACTCATAATAATTTTAGTCATTTAATTAAACACCACCTAACTATAAGTTGTGACCTATTTATCAAACTCACAAAAAAAAAAATACTAATAGTTGTGACCTATTTATCAAACTCACAAAAAAATACTAATTTATCTTGAATACATTACACTTGTAAATATACAGAACTAAATAAAATAAAACAATTGTTTATATTCGACTTATTTATTGCAAAAATTAGAAAGTCCAAACTTATTCCTATATATTGTTTAATGAACACAGACGAGTTGCTAAAGAGAAAGTTTTAATTGAAAATACGAGAATGGACTTCAATGTTGGACAAATTTTCCCACGAATGCAAGATTCAACCCAACCCGATCCAACCTAATCCCTTATAATATGACGATAATACCCTTGTGATACTGACTAAATGCCGTGCACATATAGGGTTGTTTTTGTCAAGTTGAATCCAACTGCCTCACAAAACCCTAGTCCCTCGAAACCGTAGAAGTCCAGAGGCGATGAGAACTGGACGTCCATCAGTATCGTAACCAGCCTACCTACGAAACAAGAATGCGGCCTCCAAGGGGCGGTGGCGGTGGTTTTAGAGGCAGGGATGGGGGGCGAGGTGGTGGCAGAGGTGGGCTGTTCTGCGGACGTGGCGGTGGCGGAAGAGGTTACGACGAAGGTCCGCCCTCCGAAGTTGTAGGTGGGTTTCTTCTTCGTTACCTCGCAAAGATGTTTTTTCCCTCTTTACTTCCGATAGGTCCCGCTTGTTAAACATCTCGATCTGATTGGTTGCGCGACTTGGTGTAGAGATATCTACGTTTCTCCATTCCTGCGAAGGGGATGCTGTCACGAAGCTCACGAACGAGAAGATACCTTATTTCAATGCCCCGATATACTTGGAGAACAAGACTCAGATTGGCAAGGTTGATGAAATTTTTGGCCCAATAAACGAAGCGGTATCAACACAGTTTCTCTTAGTTTTGCAATTTGGAAGACAGTTTGATCCTCTCCTTACAATTTTTTTTTTATCCGTGCAGTTCTTTTCAATCAAGATGCTAGCGGGAATAATAGCGAATTCCTATTCAACCGGTGACAAATTCTTCATTGACCCTGCGAAATTGTTGCCATTAGCACGATTTCTTCCAAGGCCAAAGTATGCACAAGCTCAAATTTTTGTTGTTTCTGACCATTCTATATAGCATATATCAATTACTATGATCATCAATTTTATTCTTATTTGTCTGTATAATTGTTGTCATCCCATTTTATATAGCGTACATCATTTTCTGTTTATGTACATAATCATATCTAGCAAATATACTTTATGTGATGCATAGCTTGTCTAGCTATTTCCTTGTCATTAGTTGCTGTATGGATGAAAAATGTTGGAAGAATATCTGTGCACACTTTTTTCACTTTTGGTCATCTCTACATAATGCCAATTGCACATCCTCTGATTGTAGTGCCATGATGAGTTGAGAAATCAAATGCAGGTTCAGGTCATTACAGTAGTTCATATAATTCAATTCGACATTTGTTAATGATTAGCTTCTGCAGTATTTATCAATGTTCTAGTTGTTATGTGCATCGTTTGCTGCTTAAATGGCAAATTCTTTTCATTAAGAGTTGGTAACCTGCGTATAATTCTTTTTTTTTTTTTTTTGTTGTTGTATAAATATATTCGGTTATACTTCCATCAAGTTGAAGCTTTTTTACTCCAACACATTAAGCTTCTACCAACGTGAAACCAAAAACAGCCCCACTATCTTTCAATACATTGAAATTAGAAACTTAACAAACCTTACATCGATGAAACTCCATTTAACCAGTCCGCAGTAAACTCGGAATCAGGAAACATATTAACACCAAAATAAGACATAACTTTAGCAAATTGAATCCCTTCTTTTATAGTCAATAGATTAAAACCACACAACTGCTCACTGCATTTTGCATTAGATGGTTATCCACATCTACATTTGAACCAAAGATTGTTGGAGATTTTTTTTTTTTCTGTTGGTAGCTAAGGATGAATACTTGGTTCTCTAGAATATTTATGATGAGTTGGTGCATCCAATAATTTATGCACTTCAGGCTTCATAAATTAAAGTATGCCTCAGTCTGAGGATTTGAAACCGTCATCTTGCATTGTCATCCTGGGTTGAAAAACTTATACCGATGTGCTAAATTTCCTTGTGCAGGGGGCAAGAGGGAGCCACAAGAGGTGGTCGTGGTGGCGGAAGAGGTGGAGGTCGTGGAGGTGGACGTGGTGGAGGCTTTCGTGGAAGAGGTGGCCGTGGTGGTGGTAGAGGGGGACCTCCTAGAGGTGGGCGCGGTAGCTTCAGAGGTCGTGGAAGGTCATAGACTATGCATGTATGTTTTGATCATTTGTATAAGGTGAACTCCTTTCCTCCTCTAGTTGTAACTTTAATGGGAAGGATCAGCCTAATACATGTATCGTAATTTTTAAATCTCCTCGGATGTCATCCCTGAATTTAGTGTGTGCTTGCTTACCAAATTCAGAATTATTTTGCCCGTTGCATAAATATCAATATTTATGTGGTTGAAGGTGATGATGATATGCGATGGAGCCAGACCCTTCAGCCCTTTAATCTGCGTGCTCTCAAAGCTGGTACTTGTGGATGTAGTGACTAGTGAGTGATCGGGCTCAAGCCCACTTGCGATGCATGTCTTGTATTAAATGTTCGTTTTTGACATTCTTCCACCACGTTCTTCTTCTCCTTATAGTCATCTAAATTAATTAATTAAGTTATTGATTATTAATCAGCTACAATTTTCTGTTCTAAAGCTCATTCTAATACTCAAACACTCCCTACCAGATTAACTCTGCACAGATAAGAGAACCAAGACCAAGCAACGTTAAGATTAAGATGACCAAACTGATCCTTGCCGAGTCAAAGTCTCATAACATTGGCTAAATAAGAAAAATTCTGCAATTGCCTTGGATCAGTGACTAGAAATCCAAATTTACTCCACGAACCTACTCTACTTTAAAAGATTAGGAATCTTCCACATATGTACTTTCATCAATTATACAGGTTGGTCACTAGCCCCATTTTTCTTCTAAAAGACAAAGGAACTTAGTTACATGTCAAAGTTTGTTCAGTGGGCACTGGGACAGACATCCCTGTCTTACTTTTATAATGTTAATTGATGTCAAAAATCGTTGCCTTCTTTTTACTAGCAGAAACAATGAAATTGGTTGGATAATTAACTAGCCTTTCTAATGTCACATGTAAAGACTAACTATCCAACTATATCACATAATGTTTTTGGTTCATCTATTTTTTGGATTACAGGATTTGGTAGTGTCCCTTCAAAACATTGCTGTCCAACATGACAACTCAGGTTGGATTTTTCTGTTTTTCCTCTCTCTTAACTTGAAGAATCTTCAATCTCCATAGCATGTCTTGTAGTGATCACATACTTTCTATTGCAGATTGATTAGTAAGTAAAATGAGATTCTTATGGAGCTTAAAATTTAATTCTAAGTAGGGTTTGAATAGTTCGTAAACGTAGTGATTGCATGTAATTAGCTGATGTGCACCATCTGTGAAAATCTCCTGCTTGATTTTACTTATTAAGCAATTGTTTTCTCTATAGTGATGTAGAGTTTTACTCTAGTAATCTACCATCGATTCAATGAAAAACAGATGGCCCATGGATTGGCACGGTTGCTAACTACATGATTGCCCTAATAGGCTTTGGAATCAATTTTTAACGGTACAAAATGCCTCGTTGGATGCCGACCTCTCCATGCAAAGCAGCTATGCCAGGACAAAATACCCCCGATTTATCTGTCTGTATCTAACTAGGGGTCGACGAAACTGGGCCACCTCGGGTGCTCCAATGAAAAACAGACAAGATATGGGAGTCTTCTCTTCTCCACAGTAATTTCAGACTAATCCTACTTGTATTAAAAATATGGCCCTTAAGGATGAGATTGAGCATCTTGTCTAGGTCTGCACTATGACAACTACTCCGAGAGAGACATCAATTTTGGCAGTCACTTTAATTTGTCTTTGATATCTTGCGTGAAAACATGGAACATTTCATGGAATTAAAGCCAATCAGACTGATCTTGCCAAAATGGTGATGATAGCTGCTACCCCACACAACATGCTCAATCAAGTGAAAGGCCTGTGGCAAAACATCAAAAGGGTTTTTGGTCGAGTAGGACAAGTTAAAAGAGCTTTGGATTGGCTTGGTGCTGATTTAATGGAAAAGAGTAAAAGGAAGGGATTCTGATGAAGATATAGTTTCTTAGCTATGGTTTAATTTTCTCAGAGCTGGTGTGATTACTAATTTAATCTAATGACAAAAAGGTTTGCTTTTTTTGTGAGGAAATAGCATATAATTCTTTAGTGCGGCGTATGTCGTAATGTTCAGCAGAGGTAAGACATTCTGACACATACAACAGCCATTATAGTATCTAGATATATCTCCAAACTCTGGGCTTTTGATAGAGCCAGAAAGAAGTAGATAATATATATATCTTTCTTCCTTTCAATATGCTCCATCAGTCTATCAAAATATTCAGGATAGACATGAAGTTTTGATCAATATTTCCAAGCCATAACCGCTAAAGGTTTATGGTGTATTCCTATCTGAATTTGAAGGCTTGTAATTCAAAATACTTATATTGTCTAACCAATGCTATCAACTAAGAGCTATTAAAGATAATTCGTCGATGCTCGACACTCCCATCACCTTCCTCGCCCTAAAGCATTAGATCATTGAGATAAAATATGAGGTGCACCAAGAGCTATTAAAGATAATCTGTCTTGTTCTTTTCATATTTTAGTTTGATGAGATATTGTCTGTCATTCATATAAGAATTTGTGGTGTTCACGACCTTAGCAGCACCTTTCACTTACAGCTCTTGATCGGGGATTACAACTGACCTCTCTAAATTAACAATATACTCATGGCACTGCCAAGTGTTTGTATATCTACTTCTACATATTCTCTCTCAGAGAGAAAATAAAATCTTTCAACAACACAATACATTACTACATCACCTTTTGGAGTTTGCAGCATTACAAAATTCTTTTCAGGGAGGAGTTTGCCACGGCCACTTCGTGATCAATTTTAATTGAGCAACCAACTCAATTCCATGCTAAAGCTTTCACCACTTGGAGAGAAAAGTAGCTGGTCCCTTTCCTATATACATATAAAAAAAAAAGCAGCTTCTTGTGACTACTTTATGCTTATTATCTTGTAACCCTTTACGTGAACACTATCCAAATGCTACCACTAGACTTCTCACTAGAAATCCATCTAAACTCAACTACTAATCTTCAATTATTGGATTGACACTGTGATTACTGATGACATTATTGAATAGGTTGACTAAGCCAAGTGGATGTGTCCCTTCTGTGCCTGCATCTTATGCACATTACAGGCTATAAATGCCGATAGATGATATGGACCACATCAAGTTAAGAACGATTGTTCTTTGATGGCTAATGACGCTGGCCTGCCTTCCATGATCAGTTGTTTTCCTCTCTTTTGAGCCAATGAGCAAAAACGAGACCATGATTGCCTTTCTTTTTCTTCTTCTCCACCACGCTTCATTTGTTTTGTTCCACCTTGAGCGTTGAGGTGTTTAGGCCACTTTTTTTTTCCCTGCACAAGAGTAAGCTGTATATTTTCTATCCTGCTGGTAGTGATCTTCATTATAGAGCTGCTCTCCTGCTCTTTGCAGTTGTTTTCCTATGTTTTTTAGATCAAAATTTCAGGAATTCATGCTGAAGAACAGGTCAAGTACAGTCACCAGTAAACAAGGCTGGATGCGTTGTGATCCTCCATCAACTGCTGCCTCTCCCACTTCCATACTGGAAACCATGCCCTTCTCTTCCATTAGGAACAGCAGCAGAAAAAGCTGCAAGGACTATGAAGAAGGGACAAGGGTCATTGGACGTGGCCTTCTTGATGTTCTCACAAATGAGGACTCTGTTAAGAGTGTTTCGAGACAAGAGAAGAGGGTGGTGGTGTTTGGGTCTCAGCTTAAGATTCAAATACCTTCTTCCACTGAATCCGTCGGCGTTTCAACTGGCAGCACAGCGGAGCCTCAGCATTCTCCTATAGAGTTTGGCATCAAAACAAGGAATTCGTTGGTGGCCTTGTACCCCTCTTCCCCTGCTCGGAGATCTTGGATTCCCCGGTCGGAGATGGCACAGTCTGAGGATTACACTCGTGTGGTCTTGCACGGGCCAAATCCGAGGACCACTCACATTTTCGATGACTGCATCATTGAAGGCAGCGGTAATGAATTTGTTGATGCAGAGGATGGAAGTAATTGTTCTTGCGGTGATCAATTCGGCTATCCTGTCAATGATTATGGTACAAGGGGGAAGGATATCTTCATCAAGAGGTTTGTTATCTCCTCCATCTCCAGAGAAAAATGGTTCTTTTTCCTGAAGTTAGACTTGCTCAAATATGGTTTACCTAGACTTCATATCATAGAATAATTCTCCTTTTTTTCGATAATTTTAGACAATAGACAGCTCTGTAGCCGCAATTGCCACTACCAAGAGGTTGTTTGAACAAGAAGGCGTGCCTTGAATCATAAGCAGTATCAGCTTGGTGACACAGGAACTCTCTGAAGCAGGCTCGAATAAAATCAACCTTCGTTCCCTCTGGGTTTTTTCATAGTGTAGACCCTTTTTCTTCCCATTTCAGTAATTATAAAACCTGTTTTAGATGAAGCAAGCATCAAAATGTTTTGGGCATGGTGAAGAAATGATGTGTTCATGCAATACAAAGTCTTAGCGATCATGTATCGAGCCACAACGACGAAGCCAGAAAGATTTGAAGAGATAATTCATAAAATCATACGCATTACATTCGATATTGAACATGTCCTACATCCTGAAATTAACACAGAACTACTCGAGATTAGCGAGGAAAAGAAAGATATGATACTAATCAAGCGGCCTTCTTTGGCGATTTCGTCGACTTGGCCTCACTGGCGGCCGTCTTCTTCGGAAGAAGCACCGGATTAATGTTGGGCAGCACGCCTCCGTGTGCAATCGTCACGCCAGCGAGCAGCTTCCCCAACTCCTCGTCGTTCCTTATCGCCAGCAGCACGTGGCGCGGGATGATCCGGTTCTTCTTGTTGTCGCGCGCCGCGTTCCCGGCCAGCTCCAGCACCTCGGCGGCGAGGTACTCGAGGACGGCCGCGAGGTAGACGGGGGCGCCAGAGCCCACGCGCTGGGCGTACCGCCCCTTCTTGAGGAAGCGGCCAATGCGTCCGACGGGGAACTGGAGACCCGCCTTGACGGACCGGGTGACCGACTTCTTCTTAGGGCCACCGCCCCGGCGACCGGCAGCTCCCTTCTTCCCCTTGCCGGACACCGCTCCGCTCGCGTCCATCTCGTTCCGGCGTGACTTATCGGTACCGCGCTTGAGAATTCGGAAAGGCAAGCGAGAGCTTCTTAAACTCGATGCCAAACCCAATCGAACCGAACCGATTTATAGCCTGGGGTTGGTTTCACGAAGGCTGTGCGGTCCACAGATCGCGATCCATTGCCGTTGGATGTGTCTTCGTGGACGGTTGAAGATCTGTCTACTGGCGATCCGTGAGAGTTAAATATGGACCAATGAGAATCGCATATAGATGAATGCTCAGATTCGCCCCGGCATTCAAGTTGGTCTAACCATTTGCTAACTATTGATACATTAAATACTAAATCTATCTATCTATCTATATATATATATATATATATATATATATATATGAGTTAAAATCTAATTTGGTCCCTCATTTTTGGGTGTGTTCTCATTTTTGTCCCTCATGTTT
>JBAMIE010000063.1:635118-649518 GCA_037177295.1 Kaempferia parviflora
AGCTGCAAGTTTTTTTTTGTGAAGGAATTATCTTTGAATTTTTTCCCCTGCCAATTTTCTTGGGCGAGATCCCATAGTTCTCTAGATTTTGGGGATTTGATGCATACAATGAGATGATCGCATAGTTCTCTACGACCTGACAAGATATTGTCTTAAATCGGACGGATGATACTGGAAAAGACGGTATTGAAGTGGATCATAAGTGAACTGAGTATTGACCGTCCAGACACGTGGCGCTTCGTCCTCCCGGTGCTTACAAGTATTCGTGCAGATTCCGACAAATGTTAGAGACAGAATCAGGGAAGGGGTCCCCGGATCTGATACTTTGACGCTCAAGTCAGCAACGGATCCCAAGTGAATGAATGTGGGAAAGGAGCAGTGAAGACTACACTGCGCGTACCTGCGTCGGAGACCAAAGACCCTTATATATAGTGGAGGTTTATTTCTTAACACGCGTATTGATGCGCTACCTGTCAAGGACAAACCATTCCTGACACTGACATTGACACCTTACCTTAACTGGGCGTGCCGTTGGGGTACGGCTGTCAGAGGAGGTGTGACATTCCTGTACGACTGTCAGAGCTGGAAGCTTCGCTTGTACCCTCCGTACAGTGCGCCGCCTGCGCTTTTGACACCCTACCACAGGCTTGCTACACTCCAAAGGAGTAGGTGGAGCGTGGTTCCGTTCCCTCCTCGGGGAGAACCGGTATGTTGGTCGACCGGGCGGGTCTTGGGGCCGACCGGGCGGGCTGCTTTGACTTCCGTTGCCTCATGGAGGACCGGTGTGTTGGCCGACGGGGCAGACTGTTTTGACTTCCGTTGCCTCAGGGAGGACCGGCGTGTTGGCTGACCGGATGGGCCTTGGAGCCCGGCGGGCGGGTTGCTTTGACTTCCGTTACCTCAGAAAGGACCGGCGTGTTGGCCAACCGGGTGGGCTACCTCGATTTCCGTTGCCTCCTTGGGAAGAATTGGTGTGTTAGCCGACCAAGCGAGCTAACTTCTGGGCCCACATCGTCTGTCATATCTTCTGCCGCGCTGATTGCTCCTGCTAACTGTGCCTAAGCTCCACGTACCTTTCCAGACTTACCGTATCTTTTGGAGAAGGGCTGCAGAAAACTATTTTTATTTGTAGAACTAGCTAGTGTGTTCCTTATGTCAATTAGAATATTCTTCTTCTTCTGAGAAGTTGGTTTTTCATTATAGAGAAGCACCGTGCAATCTCCTACTATTTCAGAATATGATCTAGGAGCTGAATGGGAACTCTTCAAAGCTCCAGAACTCCTCGTAGAAGAGCCGGCACTTGAACTTGATAGCACGGCAGATGTCATATCTGTTATATCTCCTGGATATGCGACTACAGAAACAATTAAGGTAGTAGATACAGAGTCAATCAGATTCAAAGAAGATCATCTGACAGATGAATTCCATGAGCGCAAGGACCTTCTGGAAAAGTCAGAAACTGAAAATTCAATATCAATGCAGATTAAGTGCTAGTTCTGGATGTTTACGTGCACTGGAATGGTTCCCCAATTGCACTTTGGGACTGGACGACGTTCTTGATTTCCAAGGATTTGACTTCGAAACTGCATTTGGTCTGAGGAGGGCACTCAGTGAGGGAGATATTCAGGTTTAAACAAAATTTTAGATCTTCGTATTACTTTCTTAATTCTTCTTCTGGTATGATAATTTACTTGAGATCTATGGACTTGATAAAATTGTTGATTTCAGAATCTTGGCAATATCAGTTTTGGAAATACAACAACTGTCTATTCTCCATTCGCGCAGAAGCAAACTATCAGTGATCTCAGAGCAGAACTAAGACAGCAAAAACTTTGCAGGTATCGAGAGAAGAAGTGCAAAAGAAATTTTAGCAAAAGGATTAAGGTACGGGCTTGTGTTTTTAAACACACACACATAAGTGAAATTCATAGAATTTTGACATCAACAAGAACATAAATTCAAATGCATCTCATAAAGTTCATATTTCTTTCTTTGTTGTAATCTTTTGGTGCTTCTCAGTACGCTTGTAGGAAGGTTCTTGCGGAGAACCAGCCTCGAGTACGTGGAAGGTTCGCAAAGGTGTGAGTGATGCTAAGAGATCAAGCATGCATATGAACTAGGATTTGCTCAGAAAGAGAAGATGAACTAGGATGGGCATGCATGCTGGACATTCAGACAAGTGTTGCCACCATCTATATATATATGCATCCCCTAATTGTAAGGTGCATGGGCAATCAATAACAGGATTACGTACTAAACCTCACAAAGTATTAGTTGTTATCTTCAATATGTTTAACCAAAACATTTTATTTAGGTAGGAACGAAGTACTAGTTATGTACAACAATTCTAGGAAAATAAAATGTGCTCCTACTTCCTCCAACAGAAACTTGCTTGGTTAGTTTCTTGTTAATATTCCTTGAGCTTCGAGATCAAATGTTAACTTCCATCATCTTTTATCATTAATCATAGATTGTTATGAGAAGCTGATCTTCAGAATATTCGATTTCGAACTTTGGTCCTCAAGTGTAAAACTACTATTTCCATTCATAAGTGAACTCTACAGGATCGATAACATTAGGCATACGATGAACAGGCTAGTACATTAACAACGCTTTCATAGCCAAGATAGAAACTGGAAGAACATTACAAATTCTGGGTTTGATTTCTTCTTCTTTCAGGGTTCAACAACATCTTGCTCTTAGTTCCTGATCTTGGACTTCTCCATGGCCTTTGGAGCTGCAACAGATTGACAAACACCATCAAACACATTAGCTTACAAATAATAAATCAGGATGTTCTTCAAAGAAATCTTGACTAGCTTTACCGATTCCAATTGCATCTGAACCCTTCATAATTCTCAACCTCCTACAAGAGTCAGCAAACATACTGCAATGGAGAAGAAGACAATTTTAAAGATACATAGAGAGACAGCAAAATGGGCAAACTAATTGGTCATTCACTATGTTAACAGGAGCAACTAGAGGAAGAATCTCCCTGTGATTTTTTTTTACTTACGGCCATGGAACATCGCCGACGAGCATCCAATCCCCATCCTTGTCCTCATAGGTAAGAGTATGTTCGGATCCTTGAAGAAGGTCCAACACTCTGCCCTCGGTAGTCATCTCTCTAGCACTCACTCCATATGAACCACACTGGCCTGAAAACCACGTACATTAATCTTGTCCTTTGTTTACTGAAATCATCAATCTCACAGTAAACGCAGCCTACAGAACAATAGTGCAAGCATTCGCTAAACAGAGTGTCGATAAAGAAGAAGAGCTCACCGAAGGTGAAGCAAGTAAACATCTTCTCTAATGCTAGTGACAGCTCCTTGTAGTTGGAGTACATATTAAGATTGACTTTTCTCAGGTAGGGAGCTCCATCCATGCTGACCTTCACGTAGTGGCATTCATTCACTTGATTCGCATCGGCATCATCATTGTTCTTTGAACTATTTGATGCGATTGTATTCTTTCGGTAACTACGGATCGGTGGCCAACCAACAATCTGTGTCCTATCATAAAAATTATTTTCAGAAACCAGTTTATGAGTGATTTCGTTTTATAAAACTCATTAGACATATGATAAAGGCATATATAAACCTAAAGGAAAAATTAATTTCGCGCATCTACAAGCAGCACACTCTTATATTCCCTCTTTCTAAGCTCTCTCGTTTGATATATTTTCGAGGATTTCAATCTTGTTTTTTATTTTCTTTCAAAAAAAAATAATTTTTTTTAATTCTTTTTTGCCAGCATGAATATAAACCTGAATTTCAAACAAACGGATTTAATAAGCATAGCGTGAATCATAAAGCAGCGATATATATATACGCCAAAACAAGTAGAACTTACTTCGCCGGAGGCGGTGGCGGCGCCGCTTTGGTGGCTCCACCGGCGTCCTCCTCTGCCTCAGAGAAGGAAGCCCCCTGGATGACGTCGGAGAAACCCCTTTTCGCGCCGCCCAGTATGAAGCCGATGGTTGCACCTCCGTCGACCACCACCCGTCCGTTGGAGCCGGGCAGGCCGAGCCGGAGCTCGGTATCGTTGACTCCCATGTAGTCGTGCTCCGTTGGCGGCGTCATGAAATGAAACTATACAAGGAAGATTGGAGACAGCTGCGTGAAGCAAAGATGGAGGATAATGGTGAACAATGAATCGAATAGGAGAAACTAGAGGTGCGTGCGGTACATATTATGAATGCATATGCTGTGAAGTTTAAATGATACGTTGAGAGTGGTTGAGTGTTAGGAGAAGAGTACACGCACACCTTCCGACAAGGAATCTAATTTCCCGACAGGATGCCAGACAGCTCCCAACTAAATATTTCTCAGCTACTGTTCTTCTCATCTTTCAGAATCTATGACAGATACGTTGTTTCTCACCCCCAAACCCCATAAGGTACTCATTTATATTCACTTGATAAATTCAAATTTATCATTGTCCGCCCGCATCTGAGTCAGTTCGGGAAACATGCTGTTAAATGACAACGAGAACGAACAAGTTTCTCGTGGGCATCGAGGGAGAAAGAATTGATGCTGCAGGCATTCATCGACTTGTCTTGGAGCACCGGCTTTAGCAGTTTAATTGAGTCAACCAATAAGTCCAATCCAAGTAGTGTAGAACAGTAGACATCCTTACTTGACCTGTTTTATTGTAGTCAACTCGTCGATGAGGCTTGTCCTGATTCCAGGCAGCAGAGCATGGTCCGGTGACGCCCTTCATGCTTCAGCTACAGTTCTATTGGTTCTCTGCTTATTGATTTTCCTGTACTGCAACACTCACGCAGAATAAAGACACCAAAGATTCTATGTATATCAAAAATCAAACAAAAACGCACATAAAAAGAGACAATCAGTATGTCACGGACAAATGTGAGAGTGATGGGACGACATATTCACCATTATGTCCCTTCAATTCCAAGGTCTTTTATGGAAATTAAACAATCTTTTGAAGAACCCAAATAGATCAACTTGAAAATGGGATGGATAACACAAATATGATATGATATGTTTTGTTTTTTTCCTTTTAATATCCCTGGTGGCATAAAGAAACTTGGAGGATACAGATGTTTTCCTGGATGCCAACCATAGATATATAAGAATAGATGGTTCACTCGTAACGAGATTTATTTAAGAAAATAACCCCCTGGGTAGGCAGCTAGTAGCTAGATAATTTGATGGAGCAAGCAAGTAATCTTCTTGATTATACTTATGTGTACTCCAGCATCAACCGCCGTAAATGAGTCAGTCTGATCATGGCTCGTGTTCTAGTAATTTCCTTATCTCTTTCTTGTTTACCTGGAGAATTTTGGAGGAGCCAAAAAGCAAAAGAAGACAAAGTACAGCTTATTTTGGATATTCACACAAAAATAAAACCGCAAGGAACTCAATAGAGAGAATGCTAACCTTTCCCATAGCATTTCGAGGAAGAGAATCCCATAAGAACAGCTTTGTTGGTAGCTGAATGAATGCAAAGAATATAAATAAATAAGAAATAGGCTGCATCTATTTAAAATAATAAACTATAACACTAATCCTACTGCTGTATTATGGATCTATTCTAATTGGCAGATATGATCAAGTATAATCAACCAAGACTATAAATTAATCTTTTTATGACTAACACCAAAAAGAAAACTGAAGACTTGCTATGTTTGGTACTCCGTAAACCCACCAAAGAAAGCTTATGAAATATTATTTGGACAAAAGAACAAACGAATTGTGAAGAAGAGAATTTTTACAATATAAATGTACTCAAAATGTCTTTTAGCTGTAAGCAACCTGTTCAATGCTTATGGCAGAGTAGACAGAAAATGCTAAGCACTGCATTACTCAAGGACAAGTACCTTATATGGAGCTAGTTTCTCCTTGGCCCAATTACGTAGATCTCCGAGTGTAATAATTGGCTCTAGTTCTTGCTCGGCGCTTCTCTTTGCATCTGTGTGTGGTACAATTACCGCACTCACAACTTCCCCATAATCCTCATCAGGTAAGCCCAAAACACAGCATTCTAACACAGCCTCATGCTGGAGAATAAAGCAGAAAACTAATGTTAGTGCAACAATACCAAGTTACGGAAGCTAGAAAAGCATTTATTTAATGAACACGTCTTCGAATGAACAAGTAGTGTTACCTAAAAAGGAAAAGGCACAATTGTTTACAAAGAAAGTACGAAATAGGAAGGTGAATCAGATTTTAAAAAGTAAAGTCCCTTAAAATTTGAGGCATCTTGAGTGACTAGAAATTTCCAAATTTTGGAAGTCAAAGTTCTGAAACAGCATTATATATATAAATCTTTGTTCAACATTCAAGTTGATGTGCTGCTAGATTCTTCATTTTGCCATCATTTTTTGGTCTTCCAGGCATCTTTTGGTAAATTATCTACATGATCTAAAATGTAGTTAGTTAATGTTTGTAATTCAATATCTCTCTCAGAGTGATGTCAAACTTTTACTGTCTCCTAATATCTTCACCACTGGTAGAGTAAAATATCAATAATTCAGTTTTCTCACCTATTTCTCTGCTCTTAGAGTAAATGTTGAATGTTATTATGCACTTCGTTTGTGATACTTTTATCTCTCTTCTTTGAATGAAATTTTAAAAGATAGGTTTTTCATATTCTTTTATCCTCTTTCTATTCTCAGTAGAACATTTCTCACTCTCCTCTTTGATATCTCATCTCTTGGAATAATATTGGATATTGGTCTCTCTCAATATAAACTCCTTGTCACAAGGAAAAGATAATAGAACTATTTAACTAACTTTCTAAGCAACCCTTCACAGTTTGAAACTTCTTCATAAATGACAATATCTTGCAGCATCTTTAGTTTGAGGGTGTTAAAAAGAAGATTTTGTCAACTCTTTCAAGATATATCAATTCAGTTAAGGTCTCTTTCAAAGATCATCACCAACCTCAGTCCAGACCATTGCATTGTTAAAGTTTCTCAACTATGGCACCAGTGTTGCGTCTTTGTTATCTCCGTCAAGTATTTTATTCAGTCTTATTTTACTATATTGAGATGTTTATGTTAGTGTTGATCCGTGTTACATCTCAATGGGAGTGTCAAACTATTAGTAATAGGTGGTTTTTTGAGTTATTGTATTGTCTCACCCAAGTTTATAATCTCAGCATCAGAAACAATTTTGGCCTGACCAAGAATGATTTTGTGTTCGTGCTGAGGCACTTATCAAGTGTGTAATCTGGGAAAAAAAAGGCAGGACTCACATGGAAACATAGCAGCAATGGTAGAATAAGAACAAGGAGGATGAGGGACTAGGCTGGCAGCATAGTGGTGACCGTGACAAAAGAAGAAGTGGAGGAGGCAGGAGGGTGCTGGGAAAGACATTGGAAAAAAACCAAAGAAAGAGTTGGAGATGCCAATGTTTAGTTGCGAGCACAACGATTCAACCACGCATCAAGATTTTCAATACTAAGCCTCGTATAAATTATTATGTTATTTGGTGATATGTGAGAGCCAATATATATGAATGCTATGTTCCTTTCTTATTGCAATGATAAAAGTTTATCCAACATTTCTGTGACATATCATATAAACACAATAGCAAGGTAACGCTTTGATGATTTGAACTTAGAAGTACAAAAACACAAGACGATGTATGAGATGGCGAGATGCATGATGCACTCACTACAAAGGAAGATGGTTTGTGTACATTTCAAATGAAGCAAAATATTGTTATTCGAGATATGTAAGATTTACTTGCCTCTAAGAGAACCGCTTCAATCTCTAGTGCTGATAACTTATAACCACCAACTTTCATAATATCAGCATTAGTACCTGGAAAGAGTATAAACAGATGCTGATCTTTACAGAAGGGTAGGCTTGGAGCTTCTCTTAGAAATATGCTATAACACTTTTCACTTGGCTTGCATGTCGTTGTTATCAATATGAAGAAAAAAACTAGTTTTTCCTAAAATAACATTTTTTTTGTCAAGATTAACAAACATTACTGGTTTACACTGCCCAAAGTGCTTCACAGGACAATTTTCTTTGACATGGCACAAATTTCAATGAGAATACAGCAAATTAACAGGTGGAAACAGGTTGAGAACATCAAGTTTATGAGTTTATGCTTGAGACTGTCTATTACCATTCATGATGCGACGTCCAAGGATTTTCTATGGTATATGTGTCAGGAATGTAGTACTGAGACTGCATATTGACAAATGCAGCATTTAGACTGCAATCCAGAATTATTTGACTTACTTCAACTGCATATTGACAAATGCAGTATTTGGAATGCAATTCAGAATTATTTTGACTCTCTTTTCAAGCAAATAGTGATTTTTGAAATGTGCAATTAAGATAGGTAAATAGCAAAATTGTTTTATATTTGGTATAAAATAGTGTTTCTTGATATTCATACCTATTATTTCTCAATTAAACTATGGTAAGACAAAATTTCTGTTGTCATTTGATAAAGCATGGCATCATGATCCTCAGCTCCAAGAATATAGTGGATCAGAAGAAAAATCACAACTGAATTAAGTTGAACATGATGTGCAAAACAGTGCCACTGATAAATATTCATTGGGCTTTTTCTCAACTTATGCTGCCAGTGTAGCATGGCTACATAACAAAGAGACAAAGGGCCAAGAGATACTCATTCATTTCATGGAATTTCTAGTGTATATGCCACTCCTTTCTTGTGATAAGAAATGATTACTCAAGAAGTAAGAAAGTGAGAAATAAAATGAAATGCATGAATCAATAACTTCTTACGTCCTAAAATTATGTAATATCCATCTTCATCCACTGTGACTGTATCTCCAGTTTTGAAGAATCCATCATCAATAAATGAATCCTTTGTTGCCTAAATCAAAAATGAGAAAAACAACGGGTAAAGTCAATTACAGGCGAAGTATCTAAAACTGTTAGTCAAGCTTATTGTTTACTTTATTCAAAACTTCTACAAGAAAACATGATTAGTCATTACATTTTAAAGTAAACTCAATCTACAAGTTCAAATCTCCTTGGCTTAACATGGTGATAATTTACGTTCAGCAGGTGGCAACTTATAGCATAGCCATCAACAAAAGAAAAACTTCAACGAGATGTCCCCATGGAAAGATAGTGGATAGAAGAGAAAGAATAGAGTGATTCTGAAGGCAAAAGAACCACAGAAAGCTGTACAGAACATCCTCAAACTATGGTTTATTGAAGCAAACAGGTTTTTGGATACTACTTGATTATTCATGTTCAATAGAGAATATTATTCACAATGAAGACATTAAGTAGCTCATAATATTTTCTGGTAATGGATACAAAACCGAAATGCAGGAAAAGAGCAAACTTCAATGACTTAAAATATGGTATTCCTAATAATTTGAGTTGTACCAGCAGCAAATATGAGATTAGGCAATCATGGATAATCTATGATAACTATACTAATTATCAGAATATGCACAAAAGAAATAACTAGCAGATTGCTTATAGTGGAACTGCATCTTTATCAGCAGGCATGAAAAACCGATATATTACTTTGATCAAAAGAAGAACTAAAACTGATCACACCTCAGGTCTTTTCCAGTATTCCTTGAACAGAGAGGGACTTCTTACACAAAGCTCTCCCACTCCCTTTGCACTAACAGGACGACCGTCTTCTGCAAGAATCTTGACCTAAACAGGAGCAACCAGAGTTATGTTCAAATTGTTTGGTATAATTTTCTTAACAATATTATGACACTAGCCATAGTTAAGCAATATCTACTCAGCAGCTAGGCAAAAGCTAATTAAGCAGCAAAGTATTGCATAAGTCAGTAATTTTCATAACTAGGAGAGCACAACCAGGAGCAAACTGAAAAAGCTTAAGGAAAGCATAATCCGAATCATTGAAGAAAAGAGCTTGAATTGAAAGATAAACAGAACATATGTAAAGCAATATCTGCTGTAGGGCTATAACTTTGAACAACTTTAAAATTAGGAACTCTGCTCAAACTTTGTCATAAAGATACCATTCATACAAGTTTACATCAAATTAAGTTAGATAATTTTTCCAATTGCAGTAAGCGAAGAGTTCCAATTCTGGCTCAAAAATTATAAACAGTAAGCAACTCTATAACCTTAATAGAACATGCATGGCATTCTTGTAATATAGTGAGGCATGAAGTACTTTAATGTCGTACCTAATATTTCACATACCTCAACTCGAGGAAGGGGTTTCCCAACGGTGCCTGCCTTTCGTGCACCGTGCAAAGGATTGGATAGTGCCATGACAAACTACAAAGCACAACAATAATCAGTACAAACCATATTTTATACTTCTTGGCATTAATAAGCTTAGCGCAACTGACATAGACTAAATCATCTTTTAAGGAGTCCAATAGTACGGTGGAAGATACAAAGGGAGAATGGATATGGAGAAACCTCAGTCATTCCGTAGCGTTCTAGTAGACGATGACCTGTAATATCTTCCCATTGTTTCATAACAGGATATGGAAGCGCTGAAGAACCGCACATCTAGATGAAAAGTTGTGTAAATTCCCAATTGATATCACTGTTTTTATTCCAATTTAAAATAAACATGCAAACACAGAAAAGAGAAAAACTTATAGAAAACTTGATCTTGGAGTGTTTGTGTCTTCAAAGAGCAAACCTATATGAAAAAATACAAATAAAAGGACCCAGGCAATCATACAATGTACTGCAAGCACAAAATGAAGTAAGCTATTTCTTTCTTTTAGAATCCAATTGATAATGCTAAAGTCTCAAAGCAAGAGATCTTATCTACATGCTTCTACTAAAAGGGAAGGTGAAAAAAAAAAACAAGAACGATCAGTGAGGACATGATTAACAAGCCATGCCGTGGGAACTGATTGGAACAGTACTAGAAACTATTAGTACGAGGCATGAGATTTTAGGGGTGTATGGAGAAGTCTTGTTCATTCAAGGAATGGAAACATAAATAGGTAAGTTAGGGTTTTATGTCAGAATTTTGAGTAATGCTAATAATTAAAATAATTAATTTATTAATAATAAGATAAATTTTTTGTTTTTGAGAATCATATTGATTAAATTAAGTCACACATTTGCCTTAATTAATTTAATTACAACTTAATATGCTTAAATATAATTTTTAAATTAATTAATTAAAATTAATGAAATTAAATAAGATTGATTAAATCAGAATTAGATTAATTTAAATTGACATTGATCAGATTTTTAAATTTATTTAATTAAACAAATTTTAATTCAAAATGATTAAATCATGGATTAAACAATAATTTAAATCAGAAATTACATTAAATCAGATTTAAATTTGATTTATTTAATTTAATCAATCAGGTTTTAATCATAGATTGATTTGCTTAAATTAAATCAGATTCTTTTTAATTAATCTAACTACAGTTAGATTATTTTAAATCAACTTTTAAATCTGATGTTATTAACTAAAATTAATTATCTTAATTAAATTTGAGTTAATAAAAATAAAAAATGATTAAAATTGTAATCTTGTAATTTTCACAATATTTAATTCTTCCATAATGGCAATACCTAAGTTTTTCAAGTTTCTTACTCTAATTCTGATGCCAATATTGATGCTGTCAATCAAGGAACTGTCAAATATTGATTACCATACCTATCTTATTATGTTTACCACAGATGTCTAGTGTCATGACCAGGTTAGATTCACTACAAAGTACTATTCTACTTAAATAGAATTTCAGGATTGGTACATGAAACATTGAGTTTACTAAGATTTCAAGATTATCAAACACTAAACTACTTTCATAAAATCACTTTACAAAAAGTGTTGTTCCTAAATGCAATTTTTGAATGCAAACGCAATAAATCCAACAGTCTTGCATTAAAAAAAAATTGTATGCATGAGTCACTTTAGGCAGATTCATAGCTTTTGCTTGCATTTACAGTTGGCAAAAAATTATGCATTTTCCCATAAATTATCGAGTTCAGTAATTACATTTAAAAATTTTATAAAAAAGAGAAGAAAAAATTGCATCCTAATGGTAATCACTTTACCATTAGACGCAGTTGTTTAGCCGCTGAAGCAACTGCCTCTTGTTGATTAGGATCCATAGTTTTATATCCTTGCAGTAGCCTGGTATACATAGTTGGAACCTGAAAATCCACCATGCACATGAAATAGATAAGCAAAAGACAGATTCTGAATCAGACCTATCACATGAGTTCATTGATTTTTTTTTTAAAGAAGAGATTAAAATAAAGTTAGACACTCTTAAGTGAAGAAACTATACATTCTGTTGAAGGGAAATTTCTACCTCACATTTTGTTCGCATACAGAATTTTTCTACCTCACATTTGTTCACATACAGAATTTCACAAGTTTCCTTAGGCCCTTTTGGTTGCTAAAGATATAGTACTGAAGATGTTTGCACTGAAGATATGACCTCATGGTAAAAATTGATGGTTTCGGGTTTCATGCCAATACAGCAGTAACTATTTCTTCCTTAGCATCCTTAACTTCAATCAAATTTTGTTGTTCTCAGTAAAATTTGATCCATCTAGTATTAGTTCTGACAAATTCCAAGAATTTGAAAAATGTAACATTTTTTTAATCATATTCTGCAAAATATATGATTAGTTATGTACCCTTACCCCTGTAAAGACAGTAATTGCATCTTCTGCTGTGTTTCCATCTTTAGGGTATGAATCACACCATCTTTGCCACACACCTCGGACACTAAATTTTGGCATGAACTCAACCTGTAAATAAGAACATAATACAAAAAACATTTTAACAAGATAAGATGATCAACACACATTTTTTAACCTAGATTTCCAAAGAAAGAAGCTAAGCATCCATTACAAAGAGTCGTAACCAATCTTCATCACTACATCTAGTGTCTTGATTATATTGTGCTAGATAAGACTACAGTTAAGCTATAGAAATGCTGGAATTGAATGAAATGTTGAATCTAGTGACCGTCGTAATGACAGAAAGGATTTTCAAGTTGACACCTACCACTGATCCTGCATAAAGGGGTGCAAATAAAGCATTGAAGAGACCATGCACATGTAAACTAGAGGTTAAGGAAGAAACAGAATGGTGAGCATAAAAGAATGAATGAACATGGTATACTCATCCAGTAATTTGATGCACTAGGGATATTAAGGAAATCATAAAGAAAACATGTGTTTGATGCTTTGCATACAAGACTAAGCTGGAATTTGATGAACAAAATTTTCAAATCAAGTTTCATATTATATCAACAGAAAGTAGACAAAAATTTGGATATGGTGTAATGGCAGACAGTGCAGAAAGTGATCATGACATGTATACTCCCAAGCTTCAGTCAGAATTTGGACCTGAAAAAAGTCAAAAGGAAACAGTTAGTTTTGTCATGTAATAGAAATGGAAGGATAGATCATAACTGCCCGTACAACAGTCACTTCATTAAACTAGTTCAGTAAATCGTAAGAAAAAAATACTTCTAGAAAGAGCTGTTCACAACAGAAAGAAATAATAGCCACTAAAAGTATTGGTACTATGTTTGAAATAGAAAAATAATAATAGACAAGAGGTAAAGTTGTGAATGGTGAGCCAGTACCAATGCTATGGCGTGTAGTGTAAAACTTAGACTCTACAAACAAAATTGTGAACAAACTTCATTTAGTGAAGTTGATGTCCTGCTGCTTTTGTTGTGGTGAGGAGCCTAAAAAGTGTGTCCATAGAAATTATGAGTAAACCAAGAAAGGGGGGAAAGAGACCAAAAAAATCAAGGTAAGAACATAAACATTATTTAGCCCATGAAGTAGAATTCCTGAAGCCACAAAAATGAATTAAGATCACAAATAACACATCAACAAATAATATTAAAAGGCAATGGAACTATAGATGTTTACTACTAAAAAAACAAACAATCAGTCGTTTAATATACAGGAGTGTGAAGTATTCATATATCATAATCAGAATTATTGTACTTAACTAAACTCTGTAGTTAGTAAAAATGCACACTCTATTACTTCCTTCTAACAAAATAAAACCAGTTATTCATCTTCATGACTTGCATATGCCACATTTATATCTAACAATTGAATTCCTTAAAAATCAGAACTAAACTTTGCAGAAAGCAGTTATACAAAAAGCAATTTTCTTACTTGAGAAATTATGTTGTTGTGAGTGTGGACAACACCTTTAGGTTTACCAGTTGTACCACTTGTATAAAGAATCAGAGCAGGATCATCTCCTGTGAAATAAGAGTCAAGTGAACATGGAGAATTCAGAGCAAGTCTCAGAAGCTATCTACAACAGATGTTTGATAACATCTATAGATGGGGGGTTCATAAGAAAATTATTAGTAAGCATATCAGGGATTATCCAAAAGAATATGAAAAAAGGCAACAACAATATATAATCGTATGGATAGATTATATTAGATATGTTAAACAAAATATCC
>JBAMIE010000063.1:649528-666365 GCA_037177295.1 Kaempferia parviflora
GGGGGGGGGGAGGGTGTGGGGGGGTGAAAAAAAAAGTCCCCCCCCCCCCCCCCCCCCCCCCCCCAAACACACTCATCACGATGAAGACAAATAAAAGAAAAGGATGGACAGCAAGAAAATGATTACCTTTCAGCAAGCTTGAATCCTCAATTTTCCTGATCAAGTCAGCAACCAAATTAGCAGCTGTTTCCCCTGAATATTTATTCAAAATATCTCTTGATGGCATACTGGCAAGTGTTGGAAGTAGAGAAAGTTTAGCAGAGCATCTAGAAGCCACATTCTCCATGATTCCTTGATGGTCTTGAGTGCTCAATATCATTGATATGTCCTGAAAAGAGAACAAGTTAAAATTATTATGGTAGCATCAATATGCAAAATGGTATACAAAGAAAAGGAAAGAAGTTGACGGAGACAGAGAAGAGAATGTGAGATTAACATGTTGTTCACCTACATTAGAAGAAATTTGCACGAAGTCATTCAAGAATAACAAGTACTCTAAGATTTTAGGTCACTTGAGGTTTTGAGCATAATTAGGCCAAATTTTAGCAGACAATTCTTCTTCACTAATGTTATTAATATCAAACTATTTCACAACCATCACAGATTCACAGCCCTACAATTTGGAAGTCAGATGCCATGTAACCAAGATGTCCATCTTTAGATTGTCAGAGACACATAAAATACAAATTAAATATTATTTATTTATAGTGTAGAAGACGCTAACTAAATTATTGTAAAAAAATTCTAGAATTTCCAGAAAAGTGGTCGACATATAACAGAAAAAACAGACTCAAATACAGGTTAACGGGAGAAATAAAACAGATATGATGGCTTCTCTTCTAACATGAATATATGTACAATCTCAAACCATATTCAAATGAACGGATAAATGAACTTTCACTAAACTTATTGTTTCTTCCAACCTTTGGCAGATAGGAAATTTAAAAAATAATAATAATAAATAACCAGGTGATAATTCAAATGTACAAACAGAAGGGGTATGATACATACTGAATCATTCATGACATGCAAAAGCTCTGATTCTGGATAGTTAAGTGCAAGAGGAACTGCAACTCCTCCACTAAGCCATGTACCAAAGATTGCTGCAACAAATTCAGCAGAAGGTTTAGCCACAATCCCCACCCGGCCACCATTAAGATACCTTGGACCATTAACAAATCCAATTGATTTTGCGCACTCTTCTTTTGCCTATATCAATCGTTAAACTTAAGCAAATATATTGAAGAACAAGAACCAGAAATTCAAATACATTTGATATCAATTAAAAGGACCCAGTACCCATTGGCTTTCATCTATGCCAGGAGACAAAATAGAAACCTTAATGATTTATACAAGCATAGGTGCAATCCATCACAAGACACTTACATTTATGGTGCCTGCACCAAGCAATAAGTCTGAGATGTTTAAAGCAGAATCAATGAGTTGAACATGGCTATAGTTTTTCTGTTCAGCCCTTATAGCAGCACGTTCTTCGGTTGTAGAGACATGAGCAAGAATTGCTTTAACAGCCTCCATCAATGTACTAGACGATCTAGTAGTTTGATCTTCACATAAGACAACATAAATTTTAGAAGTTACAACATATAAGAGGACAAATTTCATCTGGTTAGTAAAGTTGATCATTAATTGACTCAAAGGTACCTTCACATATGATAATAGTAATGAATAAGATACGGCAAATATTGTGTAAAGCACTCTAGTGTAGAAAAAAACAAAACTGAAACTGGACCAGTTGAGAAATTTTTTTTAGATCAGTTGATGATTTCACTCACTATTTAAAAAAAAATTGCTCTTCTTTTTACTGATTTATGACTTATAAATTATCCAATTATTTACGTATTTCTTTAGCAGCTCTAACTTTGTCTGATTAGATATAAAGCTTCAATAACAATTGCAATGAATAAAAATTAAACCAAAAGCTCCATCTCCAGCCAGATAGGATAATGCAAACTATGCAAAATGAAACATCAACCTAATCAAGACGAAAGAAGCTCAATGAGTGCATGAGAGAGAGATCACCAAAGAACAGGCAAGATTGGGAGTGCAACGGCAAGAGGTTTCTAGATAGCAACGAAAGTGAGAGTGGTGGAAAGGAAGAAGAGAGACATCGTTGTAAGCTTTAAATAAGCTCGTGCAGCAACTACAAGTTTAGCACTAGCAGTGATCGTCCATACAAGTTTAGCAACTACCAAAGAAGTTTTGGTAGCAACTAACACAAAAGCTGGCAGTAATCATCCAACCATTACTCTTCTGCCCATTCACCTCAATTGTCTACTGAACGCATGCTGTAAGATTATGACAAAGAAGTTTCTCTAGAAGACTAATATTTTCTTTTCTCCAACTTGCATAATCGAGAATCAGAATAATAAAATTGTATATTTCGGAATCTCAACCGTATAAGGATTTCGCTTTCGCTTTCTCTCTCTTTTTTTTTTTGTTTTTGTTAAAAAAAAGTTCTTTTATTGGAGTGTGACATAAAGTTACTAAGTTATCACGTAAAAAGGCGAATTGTAAAATGCCTCGTTGATGGCACGTCAACAAAAGTCCCAATTTTCTAAAACACCAACCAATATACCATTAACTCCATCCTCAAAAGGACAAAGATAGATCACGCAACCGACGAGAGACGAAACATCCAACAACGCCGACCCTAATCAGAATCGAGAAGCTCGCAAAGCCCATAAACGGTTCTTGAAAGGCAAAACCCCAAAACTGATCAAGTGAGAGAGCGCACCGGAGAAGAGGCGAGACCGGGCGAGCCAAGGCGAAGCGATTCTAGGTCGCAAGGCGAGCGAGACGACGCGGCGAATAGGGAGACGAGATACACGGTCAGAAGTCAAGCACAAAAGGCATCCCAGCGAAGCAGGAACAATAATCGTCCATCCAACAACTTCTCCACCCATTTATTTATTCACCGAAAAAACAGTCTCATCCGGTGAAGGTCACGCCGCATTCAAAGTTGAAACCGCCGGAACTAAGAATAATGACAAAACAGGTAAGAAATGAATAAAAGAAACACGAATGCCAGACTTCATCTACTTGCCGCGTGTGTCGACAGGTCAGATTCCGTCTTGGCGAGGTTTTGCAACGGATATATATACCGGCTAACAGCCTCCACAATAATATTAAATATTTTTGTCAAATATTTATGATAACTACATTATCAATTAAATATCCACAATCAAATATTTATAAATTTCACATATTAAATATTTTACTTTTAAATATTTTAAATTACACAATTAAATATCTTACCAATTAACTATTTATGATCATACTATTATTTTATTAATTTATATATAATTTTATATTTAAATAAAATTCTTTATACTTATCGTTTTTAATTAATATAATTCAAAAATATTTTCATAAATATTTTTCACTTAATATTAATAATAATTTATTTAAATATAAGTAAACATATAATTTTTTTTCAAAAGAATATATAACATACACGAATATAAATATTTCACAAATTTAAAATTGAAATACTGAAATACAAACCGCGTTAATAAAATATATAATAAAAATAATAGAAAATTTAAAATCACAATTAGGTAATAAAATAAATAAAAATTCACTACATATTCAATCTTTTATTCAGTTACTCGTATATCGTTAGATGGTTCTGAAGTTGTACATCTGTCATACCTTGTGTGTCCATTATGAGGAGTTGATGTGCTTGGATAAGTTGGTCCATTTTTTTTTTTACAGTTATTATACTCTTCGAAACGTACTACTGACTCTTACATGGTCTTATTCAATTCATCAATTAAGCATATTTTTTCTTTACCTTTCCTCTTTGCTGCTTTTTTGTTCTATTGGACGAGATCAAGCTTCTCTATCATCCACATCAACAGTTGTGTTAGGATTTGAAGAGTCAGTGTCTGATGATTTTGATGTCCTTGATTTCTTTATAGCTCATCGCTTTGAGAATTGAGGAGTGTACATCGAACTATCTTTCATAATCATCGACACATGTTCATATTGGAAAATAAATTAAAACGTACTTTTGTATTCTTCATGAGCCCGCACTATCAAATCCTTGTCGGTCTATCTGCTTGGTCGATCATTGTACCATTTATTGTAAATTTCATTATATCTATTCACGATCTTTTGACTTAAACCAAATGTGATTTTGTTTTATCCACAGTTCTCTTTTTAGTTCCCTTATCTTGATTAGTATTGTAGTATATCACCATTCGTTACCAAAAAGATTCACTCTTCTAGGCATTACCAACTATTGAATCTTCACTTGTGATTGTGTAGGTTGCTGCAAGGAGCTTATTATCTGCTATTGTCCACATTATTCACTTGTTATGATCTTCATCCGCATTTGCTATGATCTTCATCCAATTCGTTGCCCGTCTCAGTTGTTTGATGGAGAATAATATTGTCAAGCCCTACTTGAGATGAGAATGAAGGAAATTGTGAATTGGGGATTGCACGAGATATTTTTATACCTTTATCACTATCACTTAAATCTGGAATCATATACTCTAAGGCCTAAACTATAAACCTGAAGATTTTTTTTAATACACTATATATGCACGAGTGTACGACATAAAGTAGACAGCTGATCACAGTCTTTTATATATATGTTGGGTGTATATAAGAGGCGCCCAACATATCACACTATATATATAGGTATTCAATTCTTACAATTCGATGATTAGTTTAGTCTCAAAAAAAAATCTCATTCGGGAAGCACAAATAAATTTTGATGGACGATCTAACATTATAAGTTTTTCAAACTTTCCTACATGTAACATGCCTCGGATCAAATTTAAACCCTAAAATTCCGTCCCATCTCTGTCTAGTTTTATTTTATACTAGGTATAAACTACTTGATTTATGGATACTAACGCATTTGATAAGCTCTTGGGCCAAGCTTACGATAGATTGCCCTCCTCTTCGTAGTTGGGATCATTCCTACATGTTAGGCTTCAAGCTGGCCTCCAACCCACTGCGTATCCACAAACGGATAGGCCAATCCCGACTGGAAACGCGTGGCATTCCTTCAGTGGATCCTCTCATCGTCGAATGCCATCCGAAACGCTTGGACGCCACACAACTCCTGTTCAGATAGCTAGCGAAATAGCAGGTCAAAAAGGCGAGGCAGGGCAAAGCGAAGCGGCAGCCTCGCCACTTAGAGAAGCAGCGATGACCTCCCTCACTGCCGTGGCAGCCGTTCACCCGGTCACTGTCAAGGGCCTCGCGGGAAGCTCCTTCAATGGGAAGCGGCTCTCCGTCAAGCCCTCTCGCCGAGCCTTCTCTAGCACCAGCCTCAGGTGACCGCAAATTCTCTCCTTTTCGTGTCAAATCCGCGCCATGCATTTCTAAGAAGAACTGGGTGTGATCAAATTGCGTTCTTGATAGGTCCTGCGCCGTGGTCGCCAAGTACGGCGAGAAAAGCGTGTATTTTGACCTCGATGACCTCGGCAACACCACCGGACAGTGGGACGTCTACGGAACTGACGCCCCCTCGCCTTACAACTCTCTTCAGGTAGGTCAAAAGCGAGCAGGATACCGTCCTCGGCAGTTCAATTAATGACGATAAAGTGCTTTTGAAATTGCAGAGCAAGTTCTTCGAGACGTTTGCAGCTCCTTTCACCAAGAGGGGTTTGTTGCTCAAGTTCTTGCTGCTAGGCGGTGCCTTCTCGATAGCGTATGTGGGTTCCTCGGCTTCCGGCGACCTGCTTCCCATCAAGAAAGGCCCTCAGCTACCACCCACAAAAGGGCCTCGTGACAAGATATAAGTGGCTTCTGTAAACATCAATCAAGTTTAGTTATTTCCTCAATTCTATTGTTGATATATACTTAATTATCTTTGTAATCTATGCCTGTGTGATTACTCTATGATGCGATAGAAATTGAAGTTGATCTGAAAAATGAGTTCTTTTCTGTTCAGTTTCTATACTGATTAGTTTATCTCCTGTGTTTGCATGGTCTTTGGAAGCTTGTTCTCCCATTTTAATTATTCAGGAAACTAAGATTGCCTGAATTTGAAACATTGGTGATTCAAGTTCTAAGTTGTCAACCGGTTTATGCAGTGTATCTTAACAAAATATTCCTTGTTTATGCAATTCAAGAATCCAATCAGTGAGAACTATCGTAACAAAACAACTACTATTTTTATTCTTCATATGTGTTCCTTGTTAGATGCTTAAGCCTCCTGTATCTCTAGTTTGAATACGCTGTTAATTTTCGTGTTAACCATAATATTAAGAGGCTTCCTCATGAATTTTGAGTCATCTGTCTTTGACACTTTCTCCAAATCAATTGTATCATCCTTCTTAGCTTGATTATCTTGATCCATCAGCCAACCCATGAAATCTGAGAGTGTCATGGCATTGTTTGTTTCTGATGTGCTGACCTTGTCATCTTCCAGCTGCGTGTTGGAGGCTTCAAGAGTTGGACCTCTAGTAAGAGCATCTGCACGGAGTACATCTTCTATCTGGGATTTGACAGTCAAAGCTAAACTTTCTAACACTTTAGAGTAGCTCCCCATGATAGAAAATCCCACACACTAACAAAGAAATTGAGAATTCATTAGTAATTAAGAAAATTCGGGATATTTGTCGAACATGGTGTTAGTTTACATCATCGATACCTTGTTAGATTGGATTTGCTGATGTCCAAATTAGATTGAGGAATACCCGGAAATCTATGCTTGATAATGAGGGTATCCAACCCTTCAATTCTATCTTTTAATTAGTTCTAGGATCTTGTGTTCGTTGATAGATGAATAGATGAAAGGAATGATTCAGCATCAAAATGATCGACCGTGATGTTTTTATAGAGGGATTCTCCAAGGCCACCTTCCATTATACAATGAGAAATAGTTAGTGTCAAAGGCAAGGACAAATGGTTGATTTCAAGCAGTGATATTGCTTCCAATATAATAAAACAAGATTCTGTTTTCCTGAGGCAACATCAACTATGAAAGATAACTCAATGGGTGCCTAAACATGGTTCCGGACTCTTTAAGAACACATTCTCCTCTTTTAAATTTGAGTTACCTTCCTCACCATCTAAATTTAAACTATGAGCCCTACGCTTGCTTCTCTGAAACATCGTATCATGCCCATCGAACTCTGATACATCGAACTCGATGCTTCTCCTCTATGATTGTTGAGCTCACAAGAAGATCATGATCTACTTCCAAATTGTAGAGAAAGTTAGAGAAACTATGCCGTGTTCTATTTTGTGCTACAAATTTTTGTCCCAGAAAGGCGAGCTAGTTTTTTCCCTTCCAATTGAAGTAAAGAGGAAGGAAAACTAGCTCACCTCTCCTCTCTAAAGACAAAAAGAGAGAGGCCTGGAGATTGAGAGTTCAAGTTCAAGTTCACCGGCAATAATGGAATAATGAAGGAAGAAATAAAATTGCAGGCAGAGGAGAAGCAACGAAGAATGGCCAAAGCAAGGAAGTGGCAATAATTTAGATCAAGATAGAGTTAATAACAAAATTGATTTTATCATTAGCCGACCTTAGTTCAGTTGGTAGAGCGGAGGACTGTAGTTTGTGCAGTTGATCCTTAGGTCGCTGGTTCGAATCCGGCAGGTCGGAAATTTTATTATTTTTAATAATGAAATAACTGCATCATCTTATTGTTATAGATAATTAATAAAAAAAATTGCTTTTGCTATCAGCCGACCTTAGCTCAGTTGGTAGAGCGGAGGACTGTAGTAGGTGCAGTTAATCCTTAGGTCGCTGGTTCGAATACGGCAGGTCGGAATTTTTATTATTTTTTTGTTATTTACCTAATGATTATAATTTTTAAACGGTATATGGGCCATTCCATATTTCGTTATTCATTGAGCCCATTTCAAGGCCAAATGGGCCATATGTGCTTCCGAACTCATCGCCATCGGGATCATCTCCAGGCGGGACGAGCTTCGGCGGACCTCCGATCGCTGACTTCGAAGGTACGTTTTACCCTTTCTTCCTTCGTTTTTTTATGTGATCCGAAAAAGAAATTGAGGCGTTCAAATTTTGCTCTCGACCATCTAGTTCTTTTGTTCAGGGAAATGCTATCTTCAGCTAGCAATTTTATCTCTTGATAGACAATCTGCTTCTGCATTGCAAGCAATGTTATCACGGTACCTGTAGATTGCTAGGTCGTTATATGTCTGCTAAACCATGGTGATTACTGTAGAATTGACAAGAACAGAGCTTTTAATTTAGGGTACTGCTACGTTTTTTGCTAGTTCGACATGCTTTGTAGTCGAACTCTTGTTCTATATATTTTAATCTCTTGGCCACTTTTGCTGATATCATCAAAACTCTTGGAAGTACAGATGGTCCCCGTCGCGAATGACACTGATCTCATCAATTTCTGCCATCTCTTGATTCAACACTCTTATAGGACGATAGCCCACGAACTTTTCACCTGCAGTTTTTCCGGATATAATTAGAACAATGGGTACAAGAGACATGGAATCTTTAGGATTGAAACATTAGGTTTCTTCTTGGGATTTTTATATTTCTTTGACCACCTGTTTCAGTATAACCTCGACACTGATACAAGCTACTTATGGAGCCATATTTGTTTTTTATAATTAATTAATTTCTCTATCATTAATGAATGCTTGTCTATATCAGTTCAAATCAAACTTACCACCGATTCTGAGTAGCTCCTCCATAGTGTCAGGTAGATTAATCATCTTCGGCATTAGCTGTATCGCTGGGCCTGCCTTTTGAGACTGCACGTGAATAACCACTCTTTTGGCGGATTCATGGACTCCAATTTTCGAACATGTCTGTAGCATTTCATCATTGTTCTTCATTGAGCAGCTATAACTTAAGTCCTGTTTCCCAACAAACGTTTTTCCACTTCCGTCCCCCAACAGAAAGTCTGATGCACTACCTTTCAGTTCATGTTTTTTAGCCATGTCCTTTTGAGTCCACCTGTTACCGTTAGCTTTATCAATAGTTGTTTCTTGTTTGAGCAGAGTTTTAGCATCCTCATGGTGCCCTTCCTTGATTGTTCCATCTGACACAGTTTGTCTATCTGCTTGATCTACTTTCTGATTGTTAACGGCAACTTGAAGCTTATTAACTTTACCAACATCCTTGCTCGTATCTAGCTTTCCATGACTGTTGCTTGCATTCATCTGTTCCTGTGCATGGAGCTTGCTAACATCATAAACATCTTCACCTTGTGTGTAGTCCTCATTCCTATTCCCGGATTCTTTCTTGAAACATTCTTTAAGTAGTTCTTCTGGATCAATTTTCTGTATGCCAGGATATAGTCTCTCATGCAGGCTTAACCTCTGATAAAACAAATGTAGCAAAACATGAGGTTATATCTCCAGCAAGAATTCGTAATAATGTATTGTGAAATTTCCATTTTTGCCCACACATTTGTACTTTTTCTTCAAAATAAGCCCAAAATTACAAAATTGTGAGAATATCTCTCATACTATTGACACTCATGTTTTTTTATTCCCTCAGCCATCAATAGTTAACAGAACTTCACCACCAAACTATGGATGATATTTAAAAAAGCATGCAACTGTGGGATGGAAAAATGAGATTTTTCTTATTTTATTAGTATTACATGCTGATCTATTTTTTATTGTACCTCAATAAGATTTCTTGTGGTGATAGTCTCGTCCTGCCTGCTTTCTTGAATGATGTTGAGGAATGTGCTTCGGTTCAGTCTAAGAATTTGTGTGAGTTCTGTTGTTGTTATTGTAAATGGCTGTGGAACATGACAGAGTATTCCAATCTCCCCAAACATTTCTCCAGTGGATAACCTTCCATGAACCTAAATTTGTAAGAGTGCAGCAGTTATCACTCTGTTAATGTTAATTTTGTATTGATCAGGTCTAAAAGTTTTACCTTCTGGATCCCATCCACATATGTTCTCATTTCCTGCAATAAGAAAACAACAAAAGATGTAGTAGAATTTGCTAATTATTTTGTAACAAAAACACTTATGCAAACAGCACAAAAAGTGTAGTACTAACCACTGCCCCTGATACTATTATATACAGATCTGTTGGTGATTCATTCTGCAGCATCACATCTTCGTTAGGTGGAAAATACTCGACCCGCATTTCTGACACCTAATTTCATGATTATCTTTTCAGTGCATTCTTTCATTTCATTTGCCTAGGATTTATCATATAGAATCAGAGCCTCACCAGTTGGAAAATGACTGTAAAAGAGACACCATTGAAAAGGTTCACTCTTTGAACAATGGGAAAGAACAGGTACTTGGCTATACTTGAACGGATTGCCTTTGAGAGGCCATCAAGTGTCTCTTGTTGTTTGAGTCCCTCTGTTTTGAATCTTAAGCATATGTGAGATAACATTTGTTCCTCTAGATATTTCGGCAACTTATTTCTTGTTGCAAACTCAGAAGCAGCCTGAATGGTATCTCTCTGTAGATTTACATGATCACTAATTAACATATTGTAAAATTGTCTGATAATGTTATGCTGTCCTATTGTCCATTCAATAGTTCTTTTGATCAACAAACAAATGCAGTTAACAAGTGTTTTCTTTCTAAATTGAGTGAAATACATGTAGGATAGACAGATGTAGTAACTTGTATCTGTGAAAAAGTTAACAGCTAGAGGAACAGCTTTCTTTATGACAGATCTAGAGTTGCGTGAAGTAGGCCTTGTTTTTATGCAGTTTCTTTGTTTTACCTTTTTAATAAATAAGCATATGATGTAGTTTATGAGGAAAATAAGAGAGTTAAAAACTAATGGCATAGAACATACGAAGTTTTTTGTTCGACTGGTCTCATTGACAATAAGATTTGTCATATTTCCAATCAGGTAAGATGTCAAACCCAAATTGAATAGCATGCAGCAGATGTAGAATAGCATTTCTCTGGTGTTTTCAGCGTGTAAGTCACCATAACCAGTAGTTGATAGCGTCGTGATTGACCAGTATATTGCTGTTACATATCTGACCCATAGATTATCCTCCATGAAGTTTGGCTTCACGGCACCTATCCATGTTCGTTCTGGGACAGGGTATCTATCAGCGATCATGTAGTTAAAGCATCCAGAACAGTGAACTGCAAACAGAGTTACCTATGGTACAAAAATGTTAATTGCATCAAACAATTTGGTGGCTGCTTGAAACAAGATTTGAAAATAATGCAGGAAGCTTACTGCAAAAAGCTTTGTGCACCGTGTCCAAAAGTAATTGAAACGGATATCCTTCTCGAGTCTGAAGAAGATACTTAAGAAAATCATTCGGTTATTTATGGATGTTTTTGTATTGGAAGATGTTAAAGAAGATGCAGACCTAGCAAAGAAGGAACTAACTCGATGCAGACGCCAGAGTCTCAGCATACTTAGAATTTTGAAGCAGAAGGTGTTAACATGCCCACTGAAGAACAAGCTGATTATTTGAAAGGGAAATGTGGAACATACATCAAAGATGAACCATGTGGACAGGTATCTGTCAGAATAGGACATGTTTGTTGAAATGGGTTCTAACCATATTTCCATATGGTTTTTAAGCATGGTATTTGAAGAAATATGATGCAACTTGTAGTTCAATAGCTAACCTGAGTGCTATTCTCTTTCGATCATCCACCAGAACATATGATTTATGATCAACAAAAGCAACAAAAAAGGTCAGTACAATGTCAATTGCAAAAAAGCTGTTGACTATGTTATCCACAATAAAGATTGTGCTCGGCAGGTTTCGGAGAAATGCAAACTCAAACGGACAGATCCAGGCCGAGTATAGAACCATTAATATCAAAAACACCTCCCATAGTCTGAAAATGGTTGGTAAGAAGAAAATAAATGACTTTTTTCTTGAAATTTGAACCTAACAGAACCTGGAGACCGATAGTTGAGTTATTATACCTGTAATGAGGATCATATGGTGAAACAATGTACTTCCTGAGTCTGTTTGGATGGTTCACTGTTACTCCAAGTGATGGCAAGAGATGGTTGTGTATTCCATATCCTCTTTCTAATTGAAAATCTTCATGACAAAAGTGGTCTAAGCAGTTCATGCGGGAACATAACATGGTTGCACTATGAAGCTTCTGTTGTCTGATATTCAGTGCTATTGTGGTAATGTATCTGAAGGGTGGTGTGGTATATATAAGGTAGATTGATTCTTCTGTGATGTCAGTGATCAAATTGGTTGGGTGATGGACAACACAAAGCAAATGTTGGAGGAGAAAACAGGTCATGAAAAGGAAAGGGTGTAAGAAAGGAGTATACTTGGATGTAATCATTAGGAACAAGGAAAACTGCAGATTGCCTAATGATTCTAAAGAAGTCAGATTATTAATTTTATGGAAATAATGGATACAAATTCTTTACCAAATTATGAGTTAGATGGTGAGAGCTCCAATATCATATATGTCATGGATGGTCTTTTTTGTAGGACAATTTAGTTCAAAATTGTTTATGGACAAAGCATTTGAGTCATGTGTGATCCTATAGTCTAGGTCATTTTGGAACTAATCTGAGCAAGTAAATGTAAAATTTCCAGGGCAAAGTACCTTTGGCAAGTTCAAGTCACCATTTTAGGCTACCTGAAATATGACCATGTAGTGCTTGCAGATGCCTGTTTTTAGGCAAAAATCATTGGATGATAAGTTTGGCACATGAATGCAACGAAGATACTCAAATATAGTTTGTTATCTATCATGTGGACAATAAGATTTGATTACTGTAAGCATCATTTGCTATCTTCCTAGTGAAGTTCTATACAGATTACATTCTGATGGGAGATGATAGTGGCCGACTGAAGAATTCACACCTTATATAAGGTCCATTGGTTTAGTTAAATATAAAAGAATGCCATTGTCATATTGAATAGAGCGACTTGTATTTGGATAGAAGTATGGTAATAGTAAGCAACATACACAGAGGTAGCTCCACAGTTTCAGACAGATCACCAAAATAAGCCGACTCTGAATGACAATTATGATTAGAGTATTTGTACTGAGTTTTGCCACATGTGAAAAAGCTTTAAAGTATCAACGGGAAAATACCTAGATATAGCCTAGCGAACTACCTCACTTTTTGGTCAACTTTTGTGCCTTTTATCTTCTTCTTCAAGGGGCGGATTGCAATTACGGGCCAAGCAATGGTTACATTGATACTCTGATCAGGCTTTATATATAAAAAAAGGAGCATCGAGATTGAGCTTGCCTACCACTCAACAAATATACTAGAGCTTAATGTCAACGGACATTGCTTGAGAAAAGTTCATTGCTTGTTCTCTGAGGTCCAACAAGGCTTCCTTATAAGCACTAGGAAGGAAATATGAGATGAAAAAGTTGAGTAGTGAACTGATGCCTGTCAAACTCTTCAAAAGAAAGTGAAAATGATCGGAAGGAAATATGAGACGAACAAGTTGAGTAGTGCATTGATGCCTGTCAAAAGGGACATTAATCATGGAAGGATGTGTAGGATCATGGAATAAATGCTATGATGGAGAAGGTACCTCCATTGCTAGTATTTCATTATATCATCAAATATTTACAGTGGTGACCAAGTGACAAGGGTGATAGAACATCAGTTATCAATAGCAGAGACCCAAATGGTGCATAAGTGGATAAAAGTACTCAGGCATCCCAAAAATAGGTTAGTATCACAACTGGTTCACATTTTTATTATACAAAAATTGGAGGAACCATGAGAAAGACAAGCTTCCCTAGATATAAGAGGTATAGGAGGGCTAAACCTATATAATTATGAGCATATCTACAACAAAATAGGGAGTAAGAATTGCATCATCCCAAAAGCGATGATGCACATGCATGGAACATGAGTGAATAATCTTATGGATAATGATTCTTATGTTCAGCGATCCCATTTTGCTGGAAATCTATGTTCAAGTAGTCTGATGGATGATACCATGAGATCAACAATGTAATTTATAAATAGCCAAGTTGAATTAGTTAGAGCTGAAATTGTGAAAAATAAAGTGAGACTAAAGAAGACTGCTTAATATAAATTAGAATGAATTTAAAAGGTTTTGGTTATGTCTTATTCATTCAATATAACTTTATGTAGAATTTAAGAAGAAGAATATTTTATCACGTCATAAATAGAAAATTGTATGAATACACATTAATTGTATAAAAACCCATGATCTAAAATACTAATATAGGATAAACCCACTACACCTATAATCTTATTCCTAAGACTCTTAACACTCTACCTCAAATTAGAGAATAAATATTGTATATGTCTAACTTGTGATAAATTATAAAAAGTCTAGTAAACAAAACATACAGGAGACAGCCGAATAGACAGGACTAATAAAACAAAAACATAATACTTGCACGCATGTAGGTGAAACAAAGCTTGAAGTAATGGAGCATGCAATCAATAATCCCTTCGATATGAGATTAACACAACTATCTATGAACCAAGAGACGAATCAACTGTTTGACAAAGGGAGAGGATAAAGAAACAAAATATGGGGTGAAACTGGAACGGAGAGATCTCAGGAATTGTTCTCTCTGAGTGTGCTTCTCCTTGAAGCATCAGTTATATCAATATGCAATATGCCGAGGTAAAGGTTCTGAAAGTACAATAAATAGCACAGTTTGTTTTTTTTTCTTTGATGAAGGGGATATCTAGAGAAGGCATAAAACAAGGAGATTTGTAATTGTAGATTTAGACAACAGAAAGAAGATGATGCAAAACGAGGTTCAACAACAATAAGTTGTTTGATAGGAAGACAAGGAGTCGGAAGAAAAGCTGGGAGATCATTGCGTGTTGCTAAAATTGAAAATGAGATGAGTTCTTTGTATGCTTGTAAAACTAAGAAGGATGAGTTTCTACAGATCAATCTATCATTGGTGCAAACGAAAAGAAGCTCCGCATGTGCAGATACAGGCGTAAAAAAATTGACATTAGAGAGCAGTGGGTTGATGGCAGAGTTGGCTTGGTTGATGGAGATTTAGGCAGATCTAGTGCCTTGAAGTTGATTGCATGAGTTTTCATTGTGTATAAAATTCATATAGCCAGTCTCAAATAGTTGAGACCGACTTCCCGTTTGCTCATGGTAGTGATGCTGAGGTGTCAATAGCTAACAAAGTTGTTGATTGTACATGAAGATTATTTGATCTACAACTCAAAATGGCTATAAATTTCTGCAATTTTGCACAAAGCTGCTTAATGTCAGTGAGTGTTATGATAGAACTGCACTCTTGAACTTGTTGAATGCATTTGAGCTCATTAAAAATTATGCAGTCTGCCTTTTTATAATTATTATTTTATGTTTGCATGTGTGTGGAAATGAAAACGGTCCGTCCAATCTGGTTTTTTGTCTTTTTTTAAAACATATTATTTTATGTGTACGTGTGTGTTAAAATGAAAACGGTCCATGCAATCTGTTTTTTAAGAAGTTAGTCCATAATGAATATCTGGATTATATACCATGTCTTTAGTGTCAAATCTTAGACGCTAAGGACATTGCTTCTGAGACACAAAACTTGGTTGTGGGGATATTGTGGTAATTTAATGACAAGGTATCAAATCATAATTGTTACTTCCCTGAAAAGTTGAAAACTCCAAGCACATGATTGGCAGCAATATTGTTCTCAGAGTTTGATGAGTTGGATGGAACTTAGTCTTGTACCATGGCTAAATACTTTTTTTTTCACTGGTCAATTTGAAATCAATACTTGTACAAGACAAGTACTTAGATGCAATAATTAATTTATTGCTAATTAATTTATTGCTCCTTTAGTTTTATCCTATGTCAGTAATTGTTCCAGATTTTGGTTGGCTCTGCTTCTCCCATGCCCCTTCTCATGTGTCATCGTTCAAGGTACCACAAGATAAGTCCTTGGAATGGTGTTCCATCCGGTCCTTCAGTTGTGTTTATTTGAGTAACTGATCCAGATATGCAGGTGGGAATCAATCTTACTAGTTGTGTGCCAATTTTTTCTGACATGTGAAATGTGGTATCTAATTAGTCCAAGCGTGGATATGGGAATCAGATTCTTTGTGCTCAATTTACAATTGCTCTCTTCAAGATCTTGTCCAACCAAACAAGGCCTTGTCATTCTCTTCAAGCTCTCCTGCAAAGGACTAACCAATGTGAACTATATATCTACACGCAAAGTTTCCTGTCAGTGCCAACTTCAACTGGAATGATAAATTTGGAAACTTGAGCAACATATTCTCTGGACCACGGATCATGGAATTGCGCAGTGGGCATATCTGCCTGTATTTGTCATTTTCTTCATCATAGACATGCACCATCTGCAATGTGAACTATGTGATGCCGAGAAGAACAAAGATCAAAGCCCTGGCATCCTTTTACTGTCATGTACCATTATGGTAAATATTTTGTACACCATTATGACTTATTGGTTCTTGCTAACTGTTTATTTTTTAAACAAAACAAATGATGTAGATACTTTGTGCATCATTTTCTGATGGTAATATTCCTACAATGAACCTTTTCTGTGGAAAGTTAGTGAGATGGATAACCACGAGTTTTGCATTGTCATTTTCTGAGTATAATTCTCAATGCTTTTTCTCAGCATTCTTCTGCAGGAAATTTTGATGACTATTAATCAACAGATGTTTTACAGTTTTAGCATCAAATGAGCTTTCAGATGTTCCCGTATAGGCAAAGATCCCTCAGCGAAGATTTGGTTTTTGTATTTCTCATAAATCTAATCCAGTTAATGCCCCCAACCTTTTCCCTTCTCCATTCTGTTTAAAGTAGGAACGTTTGTTTTTTTTGGCTACAGAAGCTACCTCACATGTATTGGCGAGCTAGATAAGGATGTTTTTTTTTTTTTTTTTTTTTTTTTTTTTTCCACTTTCTTTTCCCACCCCTTTTAAACAA
>JBAMIE010000063.1:671980-682054 GCA_037177295.1 Kaempferia parviflora
TATATCTAGGGAAATAACAAGTTATTAATTACCCAACTATTGAAACAAGGTCCCAATTACCAAACTATTGTATCAAGATTCAAGAATAAAGGGAACCCGTTCCCACGGGGTGCCAAGTTAGCTAGAGGGTGACAGATTTACTATAATGGGACAAGGATCAATTCCCAACGGAGCATGCCCTCGGGGAAAACTCCTCCCACCGCTAACCACTTGGTGGTCTGAGACTCAATGAGTTACATAAAACCTGAGGACGGGTTGTGAGAGACACCTAAGGTGAGCGTAATCACCTATTACTACAACAAACGAATAAAGGGAACCCAATGAAAATTAATCACAGAAAAGTAGACATCAATTTATCAACTTAACATCCTGATTGCATGACAACTAAGAAATAGACTACTTAATATAACTATACACGGTATACCAATGTATACAATCTGGGCATGTTTTGTCATGATTTAATTAACCTAACAAGAGTTACCAAGTCAGTCAAAAGAAACAAGAATAAACAAAGGTCGTCCTTAACATGGGTGTATAAACTGAATACAAATTTGTCAAGCTATTAACAGTAGGTTTTGCTTAGGAATTATAACTTTAATAAACTTGATTTGATTTATTACAAATAAAGAAAGCATTTTATTTAAAATGTAGAAGTAGAGATAGTTTTTCTAGAAATATGGAGGAATAACTGGTTAACATCTAAGGAAGCTTCTCATAATTTATTGATATCCTTTCTACAAAAGAAGTTACTGAAGCACATGGTTTCAAGTTATTTGATATAAAGTACATGGCTAATAGTTATATGATACAATGAAAGAGAATTCTAAGTCATCTTTGCTAAGAAGGAAGCTACATGTCACGACCCATATAGTAGAGAGAATTAAGTCATTAAAACCCAAGGATTAGTCCAAAATGCTAAGTGTAAGTTAGTAAAAGCTTACTTGTCTTTGATTATAAAATCATCCTATTGATTAACAATTCTCCAAATCGATGAGCTAAAATAAGGTCTCATATTATCTCCAGTTGAGGCTTGACACCCCTAGCAAGGTCTCTAACTCATAGGCTACAATCATCTATAGTTAGTAGAGCTACACGATCACACAAGCAGTCTTTCCCTACACAAATTTTCTCCGATAATACTTGTCACAAGTCATATAGATAAAATTTTCCACTTAATCATTGACCCAAAATGTTTAAGTCCAAAATAGTAGCTCACCTTTCCAAGTTTATAAACCTATTTATTAGTGAAATTTCTCCATGTTGGATTGAGCTAGGATGTCACCCTATTAGTGAAATTATTAATTAGAGATGATTTAAAATTTTAAGGAAAATATGAGGATGATATGTAAATGAAATACAATTAATCGAGATACATGTTAGGGTTTTTAAGCTATGCATTTTATAAAAATTCTCTCTGATTTGGCTTCTCTAGATGGGAATATCATTCAAATAAAGCAACTCTGCTTGTAGAAGTAGAAGGATTCATACCAATTATGGATCACGGTAGGATTTTCCCAACTCCTTGGATGGTGCATGTGCTATAGTTCTTTTTCTCAAGCCTTATAATTTTGGCTAAAGAATGAATTTATTTGCAATTATTCTCTTGACAATTCCAGTGAATTATTAACTTTCAAATCTTCTTTAAATCATATCTGATTTCCATTTATTCCCATGACATTTTGGTTAATCATTATCATGCCTTGAAATCTTCATTCTCTTATTCTTGTTTCAGATGATGCTTAGGATATAAGACGGTAATTATTGAAATAAAGAACACCCTCAAAATTATGGATTCCTACATTAATCCATATAGGGATCAGAGTTGTCATATGTAGCAATGGCAAGATTAACCATCCTTATGATAATTATGGTGAGTCCATGTCAAATTGTGGCACGTGTGAACACCTCTCTAAAAGAGAGAGAGTTACATCAGTCACTCGTACCTTATGTGTGCATTCAATATTCTTGTCCTTGTTTAATGCTCATGCACAATTTCAGCTTGTTCTTTTTTCATTAAACCTTCACAGCCATGTTACTGATATGTTTCTTTTATTATGGTTGATGATTTAGCAATCCAGTAACTAAGAAGAGTTTTATCTTTAGAAGCTTTTATTTAGATTTATGAATTAGGATATATGTAATAAATAGCCAATGGATATATCTGAGGCAATGTAATGACTTTTAATTCTGATTTAAATTATATTTTAACATGCCCTAGAATGTCTTCACCATTAAGTAATAGTGGCAATACTTGATGTCCAAGTGAACAAAGTATTAGGTTTATTCAGTGCGACAGTTTTCATGCTTAATTGATGAGGCTGTTATAAGTTTTTTGTTGAGAAACAAATTTCACAATCAGCAAAATTAATTAACTAAATGAATGTGTATAATTGGTGGCAGTGCATGAAGTAGGCATACAACTGCACAAGCATTGAAGATCAAACAAAATGCATGCACAGGAAATGAGAAATTACCTACGAAAAGTGTAAGCCCAGCAATTAACAATATCCTCCAAATAAGCCACCTGTGAAAGAATTCGAAAATATCGAAATGCATCTTTCCCCTCCGAAATCCTGGAACGAATCTGTTCCACTAAGAGTTCTAAAACTCTTCTGACTTCAGAGGAAACTTCTCTAACTGATGTGTAGACACCATGGTAAGCCAACAAACCTACTGCTATTAGTCCTCTGACTGTACCAGATAATTCCCTGTCTTTTATATTGCTACTTCCTTCAGAAACTAGCTTCTCTGGCATGCTGCATGCATTCACCAAACAAGAATTGAATGGCCAATGCTTCCAAGGACCATTTATATCAGCACAAGGACCTTCTTTCAATTTTGAGGTGACCAAACAAAGCTCTGCAAAATGAGGGTAACGCAATATCTGGTAGCCAAATGTGGTGATTCCTAACATGGAACCACCCTTCACACTTTTACTGAGAGTTTTTACGACCGAGTCTTGACAGCCATTGTGCTTAATGTCAGTGATACCATGACCTATCGTGGGTGGCAGGAGAAGTGCCTGATCATCTCCTAAATTTTGCTGCTTTTGATTATCCATCAAGGAAGCCTCGCCAATAGTAGCTATCTGCTCAGTATCCTTCTGTTCATTAGATACAGGAACTATTTCTTTGGCATCTATGCATTGCATTTGTGATTCTGAAACTTCCGGAATTTGAAAGGTTTTATAAGAATTGTGACAGTTATCCAAATGAGTATATTGATGCATCAACAGGATATAATTCTGAAGCAGATTTTCAACTAATTTTGCTGCACATAAACTGACTAACAGTTCAAGGCTGAAATTTCCATCTACATCAACTGAAAAGCGTGGAATAGCATGTTGTGAGGGAACCAAACTAGGACCAAGTGATACATGATTTGTAAAGAATTTCCTTATTCCAAGAGGAAGATCATGGGTAGGCATTTCACACGTGGCCTGTTAAATAAAGGTCATCACAAAGGGATTAGAGATTTGAATAGATAACAAGAATAATGAGGCTAATACAAACAAAATGGTCAACAATATTGTTGCATTTGAAAGCAAGCACCCTCATCAGAAAAAAAAAAGGCATTAAGGTAAGTCAAAAAAAAGTTCCCTAAATTATCTACAAGTTGCAGAAGTCATTCTGACTATGGTAAAAGAAATCCATATAAAACAATCATGTAAAAGTCATGATCATGTGAAAGTGATGTCTAGAAGTAAAAAGAATTTATAAGGTTAAGATCTTTTAAAACATCTAGGTTGTCTTTCAGAGAAATGAATCAATTCTTGCATATTGAGAATTAATCTGAAACAGTACATACTATATAGGAAAACCATAGGTCTAAAGCACCAATAAAAATGTTGCCGAGTAAAGTACAATGAAAGACAAAACAAAAGATTAAGGTGTTTGAATGTGGGCAAAAGTCAAAAGACTTCGTAGCATTGTAGAAACAGAGTTGAACCAAAAGACTTACTGGATTATGATCATGAAAACTAGTATAACATCAAATCAAAAAGCTGTATGGCCAGTGTGCTAGTCTGACCTGTAGCCAACTCTCATTAAAATACAAACACAGACAGAGAAAACCATGCATAGATACTAATAGCATATAAACATAAAGTAAATTGTCCATATAACAAATGCATGGTTGGAGAATCAGTTTATTAGCTGGTATTTTAAACCATGATTGAGATATTAAACTAAGATTTGAAAAGCAGACACCAGGTTTGAACTGTAAAAGAAAATGTATGAGATCTTAGCAACCTGAATCAGATCTCTTTCCTACCATGATGATTAAAGATGCAGGTGCTGTCAAGGAATCCACCTGCTCAATAAATAGATTCCATGTTTCTGAAGCAACTCTGACCGCACCATTGACCTCTGAAACAGTAGACACATGGCAAGTATCTAGATAGGTTTCAGTAGACTCAGTGGACTCAATTGCCCAGAGATCAATTCTAGGCATATAAATCATGCATCTTCCACCATTCATGCATTTCACTGTTTAAGAACATGTAAGCAATGCCAATGTTTAGAACTGGATAAACAATCAATCCCCAAATGAATAGAACTAATACACCCATCTTCAATAGTGGCGGTGGACAAGTCACATTTAAATGAAGAGTATTCACACGCAGAAAAAGTGGACATAGAGAAGAAACTAATCACCAGATAACAACTAATAACACCTCAGCTTTAAATATGGTATTTCCCATAACATGGACAGGAAGAGCTAGGGAACAAATGCAGCCCTATTGAGATTTCTACGTTTGAAGACAACATCTATAGTCCGGGGGATGGAGAGTGCGAATGCATCATAATAAAAAGTAATGGGAAGGTTTGGAAACAAATACCAGCTCATGGAGTTGTAAGAATTAACAACGAAAGTAGAGCAAAAATCACATGATAAGTATTAATTGCCTACAACAAGCTTGACTAGTTAGTTATGTGCAGAAGCAAAATGCTAAAACCTATACATATTATAATTAGATAACTTGGAATGAAAATGAAAACGTACAAAGAGTTTGAGTCAATCCACGAACGATATCCCCATGTCCTTCCTGTGACATAGTAGCCAGATTAATCTTTTGAATTTCTAAATGACCATTGAATCCATGAAGGAGAGCACTAGCCAAATGTTGCTGGCCAGACCTTGGCAATCCAGCAATCAAAGCTCGAAATCCATGTGATTTTCCTAATTCAACAGAATTTTGTCTCAACATGTCTGATGGTTTAAGCATATCTGAATCAACAAGATGGCAATCTTTATCATGGTCATCCAGTACATAAGATGGATCATTTCCTGATCCACCAACTACCAGGCCATAGCGACAAAGTATTCTCCCAATCATATTTGCAAGAGATTGTTGGTTAATCAAAGAATCTAGATGAGACCACCAAGAGCTAGTGTTAATTCTTGCCAGTTCAAGAGCAGAAATGATGATACTTTTAATTGATTCTGATGCCTTCAGTAATGCAGGAGGTAGCCAGATTCGCTCATCTACATAAAATGAAATTACAAGCTTTGACAGTGGTTTCAGAAGACATGGAACAAGATGAGAGTGGAGAGGTGAAGAGGCTACATCATTTGCTGCCATCCCAGCTTCTCTACGTGAACATGGAGGAGGAGCAGCTGCAAGAGCTGCCAACCAATCCCTTTCCTCGACCTTAAATGAAGGCAGGGAAGGAAGTTTTCCATCACCAGACCATTTTTCAGCAGAAGACAACAGTTCTTGAAATGCACAACTTCTTTTCAAGGCATTCATTGCTGCTTGGGTGCATAGTGCCTGCAAATCAGCACCGGCATAACCAGCAGTTTGATTTGCAATCCAAGAAAGAAGAGGTTCAGATACAGGGTTAGGCCAATTCTTTGTGTGAAGTGAAAGAATAGCAGATCTATCCTTCAATTTAGGAAGTGGAAAATATATTTCACGATCAAACCTACCTGGCCTCCTAAGAGCAGGATCAACAGAGTCAGGACGATTAGTTGCGCCTATTACAATAACTGAACCTCGAGATTTTAAACCATCTAGCAAGGAGAGTAAGGTAGAAACAACTGAATTATGGGTTTGATCTTGATGCCTAGAACGACATGGAGCTAAACCATCAATCTCATCAAAAAAAATGATAGACGGCTGAGATCTCTCAGCCACTTGAAAAAGAAGTCTTAGTTGTCTCTCTGCATCGCCAACATACTTACCCAAACAATCAGCACCTTTGCGTGCAAAATAAGCAATCCACTTATCTCCACGTGAACATGCACCAATCAGAGCTCTAACTACAAGTGTTTTACCAGTACCAGGATAACCATGCAATAGAACACCCCTAGGAGGTGTAAGGCCTAAACTACTGAACATTTCAGGATAGAGAAGAGGTAATATAACTACTTCTTTCATGCAATTGATGACATCTTGCAGGCCGGCAACAGATTCCCAACCTTGGAACAACTTTTCATCCTCAGAAGAACCCCCAATGTATACAGGTGCAATTCTTAAGAGGTCTCGATGAAGCCTCCTGCCTTCGCGTTTCAAGAACTCCTCATCCTCTCCACAATTTTCTAACCATTTCTCTTCAGCCTCCAAGTCCTTTCTGCATGCATCATGTGCACGCCTTCTCATATCTAACTTCAACTTCCTCAATTTTAGTTTCTTAATTTGCTGAACACGCTCAGTGCCACGAGGTTGGAAGAGATGCCTATGATCAGGGCATGCTATGAGAAATTTGCGATGATCAAATATACAACCTTCAGCACGGCTGCAAGGCTGTAAAAGTAAGGAAGAAAAATATCATATAAGATAAAGGAAGCATAGAATCAAGAGTACTGGGAAGAGGAAAATCAAAAGATTTCTTTGAGAACAATTATATAACCAGATGATAAGTTTTAGGGCATCGGTCAACACGACAACCAATGGTTGCACCAGGTCTCCCACAACGACTGCATTTCAGTGCTCTTCCCCTATAAAGGGCCGCTCTAACATTCTTCAGGCAACCCAAGCCAGCAAAATAAACCTGGAAAAGCAACCACGCATGCAATAAATTCAAGGTTTGCATTTAAGGTAAAACAATCAAAAGGATCGAAATTGATTTCTGTGCCATTATGTTATCGTAATAGTGGCCATATATAAAGTTCATGAAAAGAGTCGAAAGACAAATATGCATAAGAGTGACACTGCTGAAAGAACATGATGTTAGCAGTTGTAGAAAAAGAAAGAACATGAAGTAATAGTGTTTCCATATGCCAACAGAATATAAACTCTTTAAGATTTTGAAATTTCAAATACTAAGCATCCAAAATACAAATATTAATCCTCTGTATTGGTAATTGTCACTTCACCTAAAGTTTTCCCTATAATTATTGATGGGTATTCAGCAAGAGAAGAAGAATAAAAAAGGAAACAGGAATACAATTTGAAAGTAATATGCTTCAATTACTGAAGATCCAATCCAAATCATGAATCTAATGAGATAAAACTTGAGAAAAGTTTTAAACAAGTCATCTAACAAGAAATGAAACACGGAATATAAATAGATAGTATAAATAGGAATCACATAAAATAATCCATGTTCAATGGCATAAAGAAACAACACATGTATCATCCTAACTACCAAGCACTAACATAGTAAGCTACAATTTATTGTCAATGTAACTTACAGGAAACAACCTCAATAACATGGGCCTGAAACATACGTCATGTCAAATACTATCTACAGAGAATGAGAAAGTAAAGAGTGGCAACTTGAACTCAAGACAAGCACAACTTTTGCACTTAAAAATCAAATATCATTTATAAGAAAACAGCAGAACAAACACAATTGTTTTTTAATTTGAGAGAAAGAACCTAGAGGTTTGCCTGGATTCAGAAATCAAAAGCAAGAATGAACCCCAAAACCAACACTCAGGACTGTCTGCATCAGCTACAAGAATTAGGTATAACAACTATAAATGGAAGATATGTGTGTAGACCCTGCATGTTCACTCAGAAATCATAAGACAAAACTAAGATAAGGTCATTAGAAATTGTCTACGATAAAGCTACCACTGAGAGAATAACCACTATGAGATGGACAAGAAAATTAAGGAATAGATTTCATAACTAGTAAAACTACCAATCAAGAAATTGAGAAACAAATATTCGAATTTACAGTAAAAAAAGTATAGAGAAGAAACAGTAGCATAGATACGCAGAATACCTCTGGACTCCAAACTGCACAATGTTGATGAACCCAAATGCGAGGAATGCCAAAACGATCATTGATGGGGCCTAAAATCCTGCCAAGCCATTCCGGTTCATCTCCAAATCCATCCCAAATGTCATAGTTTGGATCATCTGAAGCTGAAGATCCTGCATAGGCCTCATTATCACTACCAGAAGATTCTTGAACAAGTCTTTTTGGTGGCTTCCCATCAGTACCACCCCCACACAACCCACACCTTCTACCCTCCTTTATGTGCTTCCTTGCTTGATTTTCTTCTGTGACGGTTGCCCTAAAACTAGCTTCCTCTATGATGCTCTTAGTCTCGATAGTCTTTCCATTCATATGTTCACCTAGAGTGATGGTTTCCTGATTTTCAGGGCTAACCTCCACTGGTTGCTGATCTGGGATTACCCTTCTTTCTTCAGACTGTTGAACATTTACTTCCTCGTCAACATTTGTGCACTCCGTGTTGTTTTTAACTGCCTCGGATGACAAACAAATCTCAATTCCATTATTTGGATTGACGAGTATTTGTGAATCTGTGACAGTTTTGGTGTCCTCTTCCTGGTTGGCTTTCTCACCATTATCCCCTTCATCATTGGAAGGCAAACTCTCATCTTCACACCTAGTTTCTTCACCAATCACATCTTCATCATCACTCGAAACCTTTCTTCTCTTCCTCCTACTAGATAATCTTTCCTGTGAATCAAATCCACTCTCAATCGATACCTGCTTCGCTGATTCCTTTTCTTTTCTCATAGAATCATCCCGAAAATAACCTGAACCTCTTTTTTTCCCAACCCTAGATCGAAGTCGTGATTTCCAGTCCTCTAATTGCTCCTCTGAAGTCTTTTCTTCGTCAAGAAGGGGAGGTGCGTTTATTGATGAAGCAGAAACCGAGTGAGGTTCTTTCCGACCATCCTGATCACCACCTCTTCCCCACCTCTTCCTTCGACCTCTACCAACACCAGATCCGGTCGAATCATGCAGACCCTGCTTTTTATTCCGGCGACGGGGAGGAGGAGAAGCATCGAGAATGATAGGTGCACGCCGGACGCGAGAACTGCGGCGGATTCCATCGCCTTCTTCCACGGGCGACCCTGGGCGAGGGGGAATAAGGCCAGGACCGTCTACGATGGAATCAAGTCTCTTATGCCTCTTCTTTCCAAGGGATCCCTTCGGTCGTCCCTTGCGCCTCTTACCTCCGCCTGCCAGCGAAGTGCCTGGCGCCGCAGCGGGTGACGAGGGCATCAGGGAAGCAATGGAAAGCGGGATGATCGAGGAGTTTCAATAGCCGTGCAGATGCTGCAGCAAAAAGTGCAGACGACGAGAGAAGAAAAAGAGGAATTGAAAGAAGAAGCGAGGGTTGCCCATATGCTTCAGTGAGAATCGCCGGCACTGCAGGGCGTTTTCGAGGAGTTGAGGAAACTGATTACTTCTGAAAATTATTACTATTATTATTGGCATTATTTTACATATTTCTATGTTTATTTCCTTAATTTTTTAAAAGTGAGTTTTTTTTGGGACAATGTTTTTGAAGTTTTTTCGTTGGTGACTAATAAATTAATTGAATACAAATTATATTTATTATAATCAGACTTAAATGGTATTTACTATTTTGGTGTAAAAATAAATCATCTGATGATCAGATTTAATTTAAGTTGATTCGAAAAAAATTAGATTCAGGTTGAAAATTATCAGGTTTGAGTCGGATTCAGATTGGAGGGATTTTGGATTTTTAATTATCGGGCGGGTCGGATTCAAATTGACCCAAGGTGATCTGAATTTAAGGTTTAGTCACTTAGTGGGTGTTTTTTTAATTAAATTAAATTTTATTTTAAAAATTAAGATGATTTTATGTATATTAATATCAATATTAGTATAATAATCA
>JBAMIE010000063.1:684767-700396 GCA_037177295.1 Kaempferia parviflora
TTTATCATCAACACCTCAAATTACATTATTACATGTATAAATTTAAATTAACTAGTAATTTAACTATCATTCTCGCAGAATAATACTACTATTCAATAATAGTTATATGAAAAAAATATAAAATTTCTATTAACACAATAACAATAAGCATATTCAATCTCAATAAATATATGATCCAATTTAAAGGCCAACAAACCACTTAACCTACGTAGCAGAAACTATTAAATCCTGTGATTCAAATATAAATGTCGTAAATAATATTCTAAAGACTTGTTGACTCCGCAATATACTAGACAATATACATCTAAAAATTTATCATTTTAAGAAAAAAAATGGTAGAATATTTTAAATTAAAATCTAACTAAAAATAATTAAACATATGCTTAAATAATTTCAAAATTCTACCCTAATTCTGTAAAAGATAAAATAAAAAAGATAATAAAAAAGATAAAATCTTCTGACCCCAAAAAGATTTTAAGTGATATTTTTTGGATTTAAAACTTGGTGATAATTATAGATCTCTAAACGAGCTTCAATTTAATATCTTATGGGTCTCGTGGTTCAATCCGAGTCAAAAGTTCTGGCCTCTCAAAGTTCCCACGATTCTGCTCCGATCCTGCTCCGATTCTGCCCCAATCCTACCGATCCTGCTCCGATCCTACCGATCCTGCTCCGATCCTACTGCAAAAAACGATTCTGCATGATTCTGGATCGATTTGTACTACAGAATCGCGATCTTGCACGATCCTACGATCCAGGATCACGATTCTACAAACTATGGCAGGTAAAAAGGGCCGAACTGTCAAAAAAAATAAAAACCGCAAGAATAGGGAGGAATGGATTTAGCGATAACCTAGGGGAGTATGTTCTGAAATTAAGGGTATCAAATCCTTATTTTGATTTTGATTTCTGTCTACCAAGTATTAGGAATGGGAATGAAATAGATTTCATTCCCATTCCAGCCTCCTAAACCCACCTACCAAGCACCCCTTAAATTCTAACTTACAGGGCTATTCACCCCTCCCCTCTAGCCGGCTCAGCGGGACCAACAAATTTGTCACCTGTATGTGCTGCAAGGAACCTGCACCAGTTGGGTACCTTGACATGCAAAAGGGTAAGCTAGGAAGTCGACTAGAAACAACCCATCGTATCAATGCTCGAACTAGGGCCATTCTAGTTTTAGTTGTATCATTGTTGTTAGCTTGTACTATTACCTTTACCATACGGAAGTAAGTATGTAGGATGCTAGGACTTTTTTCGATCATCTCAATATAGGCAGGTCAGTTGAAGGAGATGCTATTTTCTTTTTTTTTCCTATATCATATTATCATAGTTGTGCATTGAGAGCAGCTCTGAATAGCCTTTATGATTGTTCCATTTGAGGATGCAGACTTCACCTAATTTTCTTTGTAGTTCTGCCAATATTGAAGCAATTTCCTTCTAATGTTTCTAGAAAATTTGATATTGCAGCTGTAGTTTAAGCCTGACAAGATCTTTTGAAAGAGCTGCAGCAGATAAAGCACGTTGCATCATAATTTTGCCTTCAAAAAATGATCGGTGAGTAGACACCTTAATTTTCTTTTTTTAAATAACCTGGACTTTGTCATTGGTGGATATTCTATACACGAGATTCAGGAATCAGGAGCATATCAACTAATGTGAAGTAACATTGTCGAACCTCTTTTGATGTGATGTCCTACTTAATCTGAATAAGTTCTTAATTTATCCTAGGTCGACAAAGATCCTATTAATATTTGGAAAAAGGAAAAAAATCATTATTAACAAACTTAAACATATCAGATTTCAACAGCATTGTTGTTTTAATTGAGACTGCAAGTTGTTTTAAAGATTATGTTCCAAGATATCATGCAATCCTACATTTCTCTGTATTCTTGTGCTTTAGATTTTACACACAAGTTGCTTATATGAGATTGTCAATCTGATCAGCTATGAAGTTGATACAGACGCATTTCTCTCTCTTCTAGCTCTTCAGCCTCTTCCTAATGTAAATTCTGTCCCTACCATAATTGAGGTATGTTGCTGGTGCAGTTGAGCATTTACATTTTTCAAAGACCACATTAAAATTCAGCATTATTTTTCTAGTTTCAATTTGCTGGTAAAGGCCAAAGAGGTCAACTTCATTGGGATTGTTATCTTGCCAACAAGGATCAACCTTGTGATTTCTTCGTTCTTTATATCGTACTAGTTTTTGACACTCTCTAGCATTCAAATGCTAGAACTTTCAAGATAAGCCCATCATAATTGGAACTTGTACTAATTTTCTTCTAGATTATTCTAGTCATAGGTCAAATACTTGGGCATTATCCTATCATGAAAACTTCAAGCATTTCCTACTATTATTAGGAACTCTGATTGAACTGAGCAATTGATTCCATATTCAAATTGTGATAGTGACATTTTTATTAATTGAAATTAGGCTTCCAGCGCTACCACATCCGAACTACTCAAGTCAATTACAGGCTTGAATGTGCAGCCAGTCGAGATGGTAGCTTCAAAGCTATTTGTTCAGTGTTCTCGACAAAAGGGTCTCCTCAAGATCTACAGACACTTGCTAAACTACAGAAGTACTCTTTTCCCTTTGCTTGAAAACATAATGGTAGTTGCCATTCAATGCAATAACAAATATCAGAGAGATTTTTTAGGCATGGAACTTTACTTGTCAAACCATTGTAAGATAATGATGATGATGAGAATACTTTAAATGCTAACCTTAACGTCAGCATATAGGATTACATATTCAAAAACATAATGGAAAAATGGAGTTATTCTATGTGGTCCCACATGCATTTTCTTCATGTTGGCAGATTAATCATGTCTATTCGCTCTGTTTGTACCTTTCCTTTATGATTTCTTTTTCTATGCTGATAACACAAGATATTTTCAAACATACACCAATAAACTTGTACATGATCACCTCACATATCAATTTCTATTGTATATATAATTAATAGAGAATCTGACCTTAGCCTTGTGTAGCAAATATTTTCGAGACTTGCACTCTAATCCCTTAGTAATGCAATGGAGCAACCTAATCTCCCACCAAGGCTTGCCTTCATTTTTGATAGAAAATATCGTATTTTAAAATGTCTAGGTGTTATCATATTTCATCATTAGGCTAAATTCTATAGATGCTTATTACTTATTTTCCATGTTGTCTAACTTCTGTCTTGATTAAGTATTCTACTTATGTTCAGTAGTCTTCTATGTAATAGGACTCTTTACATGAAGTTCTTTCTGAACTGTATGTGCAAGACTGATTGCTCGTACCATTTTGTATGATTCTTGACATATCAAAAATGTTGGTACCTGGTTATTTGTCCACTTTTATAATGCCAAGTCAATTTGATAAACCATTTTGCCACTCAGATTGTGGAGGTGTTTAGTGTGCAACAGGATGACTAGTTAGTGTATAATGGCTCCTTATATTAAAAATCACTTGAGGGATTTTTTTTCTTATTCTTATTTTTTTCTTCTAAAACAAAATAGGAGACCTGCTTTGGAACCATAATGAAATCTTGACCTGTTGTTTAGTTCTTCTTGGTGACATGAAATTTCATTTCTTTTTTTTCCCCTTTGTTTTGTGTATATGGATTTCCTAGTCCTGGCTCATAACCTTCTATTTTTATTTGAATCCACATTCAGTTGTTTGGGATTCCAGACTACAGTGAGCCATCTGATAAAGATCATTATGGAATGAGAAGTTAGGAGTATTGAGGGTCTTATCGAGGATTTTAGTGCTCTCAAAATCAAAGATGCACATATATTTGACACTTCAATAATTGTTTAAGATTTGGCAGTCTTGCATCTGTAATCCTGAATTTACCACCTAGCTGTCTAAATAGGATTAATTTATCGGTAACTTTCTATCTGCAATGTACCAATAGATTTCCTTAAGCAATCTTTTTTCTTATTAATTTTGTTTAGCAATAAGCAGAGCAGATTTCCTCATGGACATGAAATCTTGATTCTGTTCTCTACTTCTCTTACAGAAAATGTATTCAATATCTGTAGCTTGTCAAACCTAGTAGGCTTCAAGTACAAGTATGCAAGACAAGCAATCCAGGAGGTCAAACTAAAAGCAACAACTTTGCTGTATATTCTGTGATGTAATACTCTTGTGATGATTTATTGATCGTCTTCTCTCCAGGCAGTGGTTTGCGGCCTACTAAGATCTGGCAAAATATATTTTCATCCAAATGACGAGGAAGAGATTAGACAAACAGATAAAGTATAAGCATCTACAATTTTTTATTGTTTCACTGAACCTTTTTCAATTTACGTCATCTCCTAGGTATTTGCACTCAACCTCAGTTATGGTCCACTCTGATACATCAGATTCTTCTGAGCTCTAATTGGGAACTCCAGTTGGCCTTAATATTATTACATTCTCTTATCCTAATATTACTGTCTCATGGTAGTATAATCGTTGGGTACTCATCTAGATGATAGTAATAAAATCATTTCATAAGCTGACTTCCTTAATGATTCTAAATTGTCTCTATACATAAATATTAATTCAAAAGATCAAGTGAATTGTCTAAAGCTCATGTGCCCCTGTGATTGGTTGATACAATTTCAGCCAATCAAATTTGATATCAAAATCAAGGATTATGCGTTCTAAGTATAGGAATTTTTACTGTAACTATGGTATCATTTTCAATTTCAATGACAAGAAGCCACAGATCATGCTTAATGTTTATAAGAGAAAATTTCATAGTTGGTTTCCTCTTGTTTATTATATGTTGCTGCTAACTTTCACTTTGAAAATAGCTTCTGCTTATAGCTCCTGTTTTGGGAAAAAGAACACCAAACATATTCCTTCCAGTTGAGTCAACTGAACAACATGATTCAAACAAAGGCTCAGAAAGCAAAGCTCCGTTAGAAGCTGAGATTAAGAAGTCAAGGCTCCAGAATATCGTTGAGCGTCCTTTAAAATCAAGCTCCAAGGTATCATGCTAATTAAATGAATTTACAACAATATTTAGAATATCATAATGCTTTTGTATCATTTGCAGACTAATGATTTGCATCTTGGACCTCAAGAGTGCATATTCATGATTGGATGGCGACCGAAAGTTGCTGACATGATACGAGAATATGATAATTACCTTGGACCTGGTAGTTCATTGGTGTGTTCAAATACTCATAATGCGATCATACTCTATTCTTTGTTGCACGGTCAGATTAATAAAAAAAAATCCTTATATTTTTCTAGACTGCCTCAGTATGACACTTGAGAAAGAAAGTTTACAATGTAAAATTACATGTTCTCATGATGGATACTGAAGACTAAAGCAGCAAAAACCATATCTTGTGAATTTGAAAACTTGGGCAACTAAGATGACTATGTATTTGAGAAGGTTGATGGAGTTGGCAAAAAAAGTAGAAGATGATAAAGACAAATCCAGCTAGTACGGTTTGCAAGACTGTTGCTCTACAGTAGTCACGTTGCTCAGTTTCAAATCTTCACTGCAAATAGAAGTAGTGTCAAATGTTACAGAACAATTCAAGAATTTAGTCAGGTTGTAATTTACTCATTGGCTAACCACTGAATGAAAATTCAGGTTATGTTAAATAAAATAGAGGACAATGTCAACAAAAGTGAAAGGGAAACTTCCTCAATGTCTTTAACTCATGAGTGAGATCCATTGGTAGGGCATGTTCATGTGCTAGAGATGACAATGAAGAGATATTTCCAGAAAACTGAACAGAAATTGTAGTATGGAAAATAATACAGAGGATAGTGACAATAAAAGTGAAAGGGAAACAACCTCAACACCCTCAAATAAGGAGTGAGATTTATTAGCTATTGGTAGAGCATGCTAATGGGTTAAGAGATGAGAAAGAGGAGATGCTAGAAATATGCTTGGGGCCTTTGAATCTAGAATTTAGTATATGATAAGCAAATAATAGAGATAATTAGCTAAGGCATTGACGAATGTTTGGAATTGAAGGAGTCATGAGTATTCCTTGGTAGGAATTGCAATAGCAAAGCCCATGAAAAGTAGCATTGACTGGGCCACTTGAATTTGGTGTATAAAGGATGACCAAGTAGGTAACCATGAAGACAGCAAACATCTTGTGCATGCTCAAGTACCTCACAATGAGAGCACTTGGGCTTGTCTTCTTGTCCAAATTGTTTGCCATGTCCTCAATGATGATCTCTTCCACTGCCACATGATCCTCTAGATGGTAATTTAACCACCAAAGTGGAATGATCTACCATGGGATCGAAGGATGGCGGGTTTATGGTAGAAGCAGTGTTCTAAATGGCGGTCAAGGCGACCGCTTAGGCACCACCTAGGCGGGAGGTGGGCATCAACTGCATTGCCTTTGCATGAGGCAGTGCTTAGGTGGTAACTCATCTCCTTCCATCATCGCACCTGGAATCGCTGCCACCGTTTTGCCATCGCGACGCGTTGCTTGAGCCCGGTGGCTAGTCCAAATGCGTTGCCCGAGCCCGACGATGGCCTGGATGCATCACCCGGCCTCGGTAATGGGCCCGGACGTGTCTGTGAGCCTGAACGAGTCGCCTGTGTTCGACGACGAGCCCGGATGCGTCGCCTGAGCCCGACGACGTGTTTAGACGCTTCAAACAGGGTATGCGGGTGAGTTGTAAGTTAGGGTTTAATTAAATAACTTTAAGTTAATAATTTAAATAAACTTAATTAAAGTCTAATAAAATTATCCAATTAATTTAATATATGTATATATTTAAAAAATATATATGTTTTATTTTAAAATATTTAGATTACAATTTTAATTTTTAATTAATATATTTTATTAAAAGTAATACTATAACGAATAATAATTATTTATAATATTATGTATAAACAATAGTAAAAAAAAAATTCAATTGCCTAGCGGCTGAGGCGGTAGCTATCACTAACCATCCCGCCACCACCTACCGTCATTTACAATACTGGGTAGAAGCTTAAGGCATTTGCATGTACAAGAGTCTACAAATGCCCTAAGCTTCTACTATAAATCCACCATCCTCTAATCTCCTGGTGGATCATTCGAATCACTTTGGTGGTTAAATTGCATCTGTAATTTAAGTCTTCACCGGCTCTAACATTGGAAAAATAGCATGCAGGAACATAAGATTAGGAGCTTGTCAAGGCAATCTTGCATGCCTTGACATTGAAATAATTGGGAATATATCTTCAAATTAGCCACAAAAACCCCAGAATCGACTAATGTGGGTGATTATTGTAGTGTCTAAGGTGATTATTGTAGTGTCTAATTATCGTAATTGGAAGAGTTTACAAGTGAATATGCCTTGGAGATGTCCTATGTATAGAGAATCCTAGCTTGTGACCAAGTCTAGTAGAGGGAGAAGGAACAATAGAAGATGCTCTCAAGAATTGGATCAATGGATTGCCAAAGGAGGCAAGTAACTAAGGCATTTGGTAGTGGTGGACATAGGAACCTTGACAGCTTGAATGGTTAGGTGTTCAAGCTAATTTTCTCCCATAAACCAAACTCGCACTATTGTTGCTTGAGCCCATAAAGCCTTTGTATCAATTTCTCCGTTGTAATTGTCATGAAACTAAAGAGACCTGAATGATCAACATTAGGAAACAATAGGGAAGTAGTTGGTAAATCGAACATTTTGGGTTGAAAGAAGATCTCAATGATTCACAACTCAAGGTGAAATAACTGCTTGATATTGAGAAAGAGATTGAAATTTGCTACTCGAAATAGGTGTCTTCCACTTTTAAGGGAGAACAATGACATTTGTTCTCAAGTGCATTTGGAGGAGGAAAAAGAGCTTTCTGTGTAGCGGGATCACTGATTAGGATGTGGTTGGTTGACTGCTCTAAGGTGGGATTACTTCCAGTTGTTGCTCGGACTCGTTAAGGCTATGCTTACTAGACTATTGACATGCCATGCAAAGGTGAATGATATGTGTGTATGAACAAGCGAGTAGCACCTACACCTGCACAAGTAAGCGATGCTTTGGATCAACATGCTCAGACAAGCACCACTGCGGATCTGTTGCATATAAATAGGACTGTAAACAAACCAAGCCAAGCTTTGGGGTGTTCAAGCTTGTTTGATAAGATAACCGAGCCTAAAATGAACCAAGTCATTGAAATGATTATTCAAGCTTGACTTGGTATATTTTTTATTAGCTTGAGCTTGGTTTGTTTAGATGTTATCAAGCTTTCAATTCAAGCTTGTTTGATTGTTTGAGACTTTTGCTTGTTTGATTGGTTATTAAGCGTGATAATTCAAACTTGTATGTTCATTTTAAATGTTTCTTTGTTTATTTAGTATGTTGATAAGAGTTTTGTTAATGAACATGGTTTGTGAACATTGTTCTTGTTCATGAACATTGTTCACAAATGAGCTGAACATATGTGTTCAAGCTTGTTTGTTTAGTTTAACGAGTTGTTCAAGCTTATTTATTTAATTGATCTTGTGTGTATTGAACAAACATAAACAAACTTTTACTAAGCCGAACACCAAGCTTGTTAACGAATGTTCAATTCATTTACAACCCTGCATATAAATGTTTGTGCGCACGTGGACTAGTGATGTTGGGTGATTGTACACGAGTAGATGAGCTTGCTATACATCTGTGCCTGGGCAAGTGTCCACCTTCTGCATCATAGTGAATGTAAGAAGATCTCTATAATGTGCTGGCAAGAGTGTGTGCATGGGAGGGGACTCAATATCAACATCATGGTGTTGATTCCATATTATGGGAAAATTCGGATCAATATTGTAGATAGTCTCCTCTTCCAAAATTGATTATTCATTAATGTAAAATCACAAGTCCGTCCCTACTACTATGATATTTACATTTAGGCCTCCAGGAGCATAACAATCTCCAAACATATCATTTATGAGTTTAATAGTATGTTGGAATTATAGTAATTGGATGGCTATTTTTAGCTTGAAATTACACGCCTTAAATGTTTTGCCATTTAATCATTGAAGTTGTTTGTTCTCTTTGGTAGGTTATACTGTCAGAAGCTTCCCTCGATGAAAGGAATAGCATTGTTAACCCTGTGCTCCAAAGCCAATTAAAGAACATCAAAGTTTATCATCAGGTATCTCTCTATTTGCTCATATTTATATATGAATTGTATTATATCTGTGTGAATATGCCTACACTAGTATCTTGCTAATATAGATTGTTGGTTTATATGCATAGGTTGGAAATCCCGTCAACTATGAGATGCTAAAGGAAGCTTTATTAAACACTAGAAATGAATACATGAAAGGAAAAGGCATCCCTTTATCAGTAGTTGTAATATCTGACAGAGAATGGCTTGCTGGAGGTACATCTATATGAACGTTCACTTTCAGTTTTTGTAGTGAATTTGACATATTTATTCTGCTGCAGATCCATCCCAGGCAGATAAGCAAACTACTTATTCCCTTCTTCTTGCTGAAAACATTTGCAAAAAACATGGCATTGAGGTTTGTTGTTTACTACTGAAGACATTTTGAGATTCCAATTACTTCTGAGAGTGAATCCAGGAAAATATCTGAAAGATTACTAACTAAAACAATGTGTGCCATGTTGTTTCCATGAAATAGCAATTTTTTGCTCTATAATGATCAATAAGTGCAACTCCTTCATGCTATGACCGTTGTGGTCCAGTTAACCTAACCAAGGAAAAAGGCTATCAAGTTGATTCTGTTAGCTAAATTACTACCAAGATCTACTCTCCTTCATTTCATTTGGTGATTGGTTCGAGCCAAACCTACACTGAAAAGAATCAATATGTTAGTGGAGAGCTCTGCAGTAATTCTTTCCATAATTCATCCTTAACTCTGAGAGTGTATATAGATTGTGGTAGCCATATTTGCTGCATGCTGTCAGTTTGACTTTTTTGGTAAACTGTGTTACAGACACTAGTTTACTGGATACCATCCAATAGTATGCGTCCATTACCTGCTCTATATTGTTTAACAGTTAGAAACTGAAACAGCATGATCAGGCATCCCTATCCTGTTTCTTCATTTATGCTATTATCCTTTCTTATCTAATTAGATGATTTTATTGCAGCTATTTAACCTAAGTTTAGTCGAGAAACTGTGAACAAGATTTTCTAGTAAGATGTGCTTTAAACATTAAGTTCAGTAACAAGGAGATGTTTCTTTTCAGGCGGTGAACCTAGTTGCTGAAATTGTAGACACAAGGCTAGGGAAACAAGTAATGTTCTATTTTTGCTAGCTAAGAAAGAACATTGAATAAAAAATCTTTAGACGAATCCATGTTTATGCAGATTTCAAAAATAAGACCTTCCCTTTTGTTTATTGGCGCTGAGGAAGTAATGAGCCTTGTCACAGCTCAAGGTTTTTCTGTTCTTTTTTAAGTTTTGTTCATCTGCAAGCAAAATCCTTCACTTTTATAGGAGTTGTGACTATTTAGAAAATGCGCCTGCTGAATGACAGTGGCTGAAAGTGCTGAGTTGAATGAGGTTTGGAAAGACATTCTTAACGCTGAGGGAGATGAGATATATCTCAAGGTAATATTATTTCCTTCGGTCTATTAGTTCAGCCATTAGCCTTAAAATGTCATATTTGGCCCTTGAACATTTGCAGAATTGCACAGATCCTACTAGTCATGGTTTCAATCATTAAGGGTAAATGTTTGCATGTTTTTTGGTTCAACCCTAAAATTTGAAAATTCTCAGTTTTGCCTACAAAATATGCAATTGCTATGTATGTTCTATCATCATTTGGACAAAAAGTACATGTCATGCATGTGTATTTTCTTTATTAGTCTACCTGGCTTTTTAGAGCAGGCACGGTTTGAGTTACGATTTAATATATAAAATCGTACCCAAATGGAATTCCTTTCGGTTTGAAAAAATTAAACCAAAACCAAGCCTATGGGCAAAGTTTTCATTTTGAGCGGGGAACTTGTAATTTTTAAAATTCAAAACCAAACTACAAAAGCAAGCTAACTTTTGGGGAAAGTGAAATTCTTCCCGAGTTTGGTTTTCTAAATAATGTCGTCTTCATGCATTGTGCTCAACAACAGGACATAGGCTTCTATATGAAGGAGGGTGAGACACCATCATTCATGGAACTATCTGAACGAGCAATTCTACGCCGAGAAGTTGCAATAGGTTATGTCAAAGGAAACAAGCAGGTATTTCACAGATTTTGTAGCGCGCCAATATTTCTCTCTTACTGAATTTAATTATAATCTTCTTGACATGATGATGGTAGGTCATAAACCCGCAAAAAAAATGGGAACCTCTCCTTTTAGAGAAGACAGATTCACTTATTGTAATTGCAGAGTTTGAAGGCGAGTAAGCATTCATTGTGTAAATCATTTTTTATAGCACACTTATCAGTCCATCTCAGTTATAGATAATTTGACTTTATTTGCATAATAAAAGTGAAAAAGAGGTATGTTTTTTCCCCTTACAAATCATATGATTGCTGGTGCAATTTGCACACATTTGTCACTGTAGTGATACCACCCTTGGATCACAATATCGAAATGTTCAGCAATCATTTATATTTCAAACCCGATAAATTGTATCATTTAACAACTGTTTCATTGCAATAACAGGTAGATTTATTTTACTTGCAAAACTGTTGTTTCTTTGTCAAATTTGATCACCTCCTTTTGATTCTTCATTGTTTTCTTCTCTTCTCTATTTTTAAAGGTACGAGCACAAGCATACAAGTTAATGCTATTGACTTGAAAAGTAGATAATTGTCTCACTCAATTAAGATGAGTTACATTACTTTTCTTTGTTTTGCATATTAGAAATAATAAATGTATAGAATAATTAGATAATGTTTCCTGAAACTTTTCTTTGGAACTCATAGGCTATGGGGCAGGATTAGTTAACTATTCTCATGTCAATGCCTAAGAATTTAGCCCTTAATTTGCTTCCCATTCTCCATTAGATTATTCCAGCTTTCTTGAATCTGTTCTAGGATATTGTATATATTATTTCATAAAGTTGAATTATGGATGGTTAGATGTTCTCATGAAAATTACTTGGGAGGCAAATTGTATGGAATCTCAAATAGTAAGTTGGAAGTTTAGAGAACATTCTGCAAATAAAATAAGCATGACGACAAAATGAAAGTATCACTATCAAGTTTGAAGGTGTGTAGTTTAGGTTCAATCTCAATTCTAACATCCCACAAAACTCAAATAAGAATTTACATGTGTATTTGTGAATTAGGATTATGATCTAACAATCATATCAGTTATAATTGTTCTCAAAACGATACCTTATTTATGACTTCTCCAGTAGATAATAATCTGAATCCCAACATTATCCAATAGCACTTGTGAGTAGATAGATGTTTGGATGAATGGCGAGATTATGTCGGTAATGGATTTTTTTTAAGAGGTTAATATCAAATATATAATGAACTTATTATTTTTATTTTTGATAAATGCGTTGTATATAATTTGTAACATTTGTAGCACGTTCTCCCTTAATGTAACACTTGTTGATGAATGTTGCACAATTTAACAATTATATATGTTTTTGAAGAATATTAAAAAAATAATTTAGTATAATATGATAAAAAAATTAAAATACATGCCAATTTTTTTTTTTTTTATCATTATCATTTTATCTTGTTTATGTCAAAGTTTATCTATAATTGTGGCGACCTTAACATTTTACAAGCTGATTAATCACCTTGCTCGATTCTTCATAAGCCATAACTGCAACTAAAAGGCATTATTAATCCTTAGAGTTTGTTTGATTTAAATTATCATATATAACCTTAATTATGTGATTACCTGGTAATTATATTACCAAGGTTATGAGAAATAAAATATAATCAAATATTATTTGGTACGTAATATAACAAAAATTTATTTATTTGAAGGTTTCTTGGATAACTTAGTTTAATATTTTACTTTATTATCCTTACTTACAAAACCAACAATATATATTATTATTATTTGTTTTTTTTACTTTATATTTTTTTAATATTTCTTTAAACTTTCCTCAGTATATATATAAATAAAATATCACTTTTTTATTTTTTTATTTATTTTTTATAATTTAAAATGAAATTTTCATTATAACATTTTCCATACATATATCATTTATAATTTAAAATTCATTAAATAATAATAGATTGATAATATATATATATATATATATATATAGAGAGAGAGAGAGAGATTTGATATACTGTCCGACGCTTCGTGTCATACATCCGACGTGGATGATCTGACAAGGTAAAAATCTAATTTTTTTAATCTCACTCCCTCCCTTATTCTGCATGCAACAACTTTCTCTCTCCTATATACAGATTTGATATACTACCCGATGCTCCGTGCGCAACCATGCGCGACAAACATTGTAACTTCGCCGTGTCACCATATTTTATATTTTTCTCTCTTTTTCATTTACCAGCGCTGCCGCGACTTCTTTTTATCTCTCCTCGCCCTCATAGCCGGTTGTGTTTTTGAAAAGCCACCAGCTTTGTCTCTCGATCTCTTTCCGGCGAGATTTAAAAAGTCGTCAGCTTCGTCTCTCTCCGTCTCACTCGCCTGGGTGTCGTCGCTTCGACAAATCCCTACGTCGTCCACCGCTACAACGGCCCTACCTTCTCTCTCGGCAGGTAAAAACACTTTCATATCTCTCCGCCGCCGCTGTTTCCTTCGTTTTACCTTATTTCTGCTCTTTACCCCTTTTTCGCCGCCGCCGTCGTTTCCTTCAATGTACCTGTGGTCGAAGTCTAGGGTTTGGGTGACGGCGGGACGCCTCGGACAACCTTGTGGGAGCTGCGACAGCACATGTGGCAGTTCCCTTTCTGGTAGCTACCACAACAGTTATGGCAGTTCCCTTTCCACTAGCTGCAACAACAGTTGTGGCAGCTCCCCCATCCACTAGCTGCCACAACAGCTGTGGCAGTTCCCTTTCCACTAGCTGTCACAACAGCTGTGGCAGCTCCCCCATCCACTAGCTGCCACAATAGGTGTCGTAGTTCCCCATCCACTAGCTGCCACAACAGCTGTCACAGCTCTCCCATCCACTAGCTGCCACAACAGGTGTCGCAGCTCCCCCATCCACTAGCTGCCACATAATAAATCGACATTAATAATTTTGATTTTATAAATGCGTCTTTTTTGGGGAGCTGCGACAAGAGTTGTGGCAGCTCCCTTTACAATAATTGTCACACCTCTTGTCGCAGCTCTCCCATCCAGTAGCTGTCATGCCGTTGTCGCAGGTAGAGCTGCCACACCATTGGTGCAGGTAGCCCATCGGGAACTGCCACACTATTATCGCAGCGAGTGAAAAGGGAACTATCTGCCACATAAATAACTGTAGCGCTGCTGTGAAAAAATATTTTATATTTTTTTACCTGTGTAAATTGGCAGCGACGCCGCGACTTATTTTTATCTCTCATCGCCCTTACCCTGCGGAGAAATTTAAAAAGTCGTCATTTCCCTCTCCGACGCTTCGTCTCTCTCCCTCTCGCTCTCGTTCCTTCCTTTGGCGGGCGACGGGAACGTTGCATCGCCTACCATCTTGCCTTCTCCGCCGCCGGCGCCGTCGCTTCCACAAATCCTTACTCCTTCTACTACTACACCGGCCCTACCTTCTATCTCTCGGCAGGTAAAAACGCTTCCACACGCAACGTTACCACTGATTTTCCCATCCCAACCTCCTCCTCCTCCATCCACTAACTTGTTTGTTTTAGTTATAGGGTTTTGTATTTTGTTCTTCTCCTTGCTGCTTCAACGGCGTCGACTGATTGTATGTTATTTCCTTATAAATATGCACGTTTTGACAATGGAGTAGCAGCTCATCGAGACTAGTGACTGCTACAACCGCCCTACATTCTCTCTCTCTCTCTCGCTAGGTAAAAATGCTTCCATATCTCTCTGCTGCCGGCGTTTCCTTGATTTTACCTTCTCTCTGCTCTTTACCCCTTTTTCAGCGCTGCCGCCGTTGTTTCCTCCTACTACTTGTTCCCACCCAGTTGTAGTAGCTCCCCATCCACTAACTATAACCCCCCTCTATCAGGTAACATGGCTATGTATTAAATTTAGTTTGAAAACTAACATTTGAATTTAATCTGCATAATCACATAGCAATCACCCCAAATGATTTTCACTAATATACGATGTATGTGTCGGACAGAAGTAAATGACGAGCCAAAGATCTATATGCGACAGAACCCCTACGTCTCGTGCATACCGGAAGAAAATTCAATGGAAAAGCAACATCCCCCAATTTAACTCATTCATAAATCGATTAGAACTGAACGATCACCAGATGGAGTTGCTAAGTAAAAGCCCATTTGGCTGAACTTTTGACATACCGCATATTCCAAACATCAGAGGGCTTGTAGAAAATATGTTTTACAATTGGGACTACGAGAAGAAGTGTTTTGTTTTTCAAAATAAGAAGATTAGATTCACAAGAAAAGATGTTACACTAATTCTAGCCCTTCCAGATAAAGGTGATGAAGTTAATTTGCAGGTGAATGTATGCTTCATCCCACTATACCTTCAACATTTCAAGGATCGAGAATGTTCAAAGACTGAAGTAGAGAACAAGCTTATAAACATAAGCAAATTACCAGAACCATCTCCTGAATCTGATACGTTATTTTCTCAACTTGTTATTTTATATTTTTTT
>JBAMIE010000063.1:703544-726781 GCA_037177295.1 Kaempferia parviflora
TATATATTGGATTCTAAAATTAAATTTAGTGAAAAATTTTATATATTTTTAATTTTTTTAACAATTAATTTTTAGAATTATTTTTAAAATTATTTTAAATTATATAACTATATATTATATAAATTATCTATTTTTCTTTACTTTAAATTTTTTATTTTTAATAAATTAATTAATTAACAGTTTATTTAATTAATTAAGAATTTATATAATTATAATATATATAATAATTAATTAGAAATTATATATATAATAATGATTTTAATTATAAATTTTTTAAAAACCCTACTTTTTTTTCTCACGCTCGCGATTCTTCTGCGTTCGCACGTGAGCCGCCATCGCCTCATCGTCGCTGAAGCTTCACCGCCGCTACTGATCTGGCCTCGCCAAGTCCGATGTTCTTGGTAAATGATCCCGAAAGATTCATTCTTTTTTATTCTTCCTCCTCTTCCTCCTCTTCCTTCCTTCTGTCGACGAGTCACGAGCGCACGCAATTCCTTCTGTCGCGTTCCTCCTTCCTTCTGTCGCACGACAACGAGCGCAAGCGATTCCTTCTGTTGCGTGACACGCCGAAACCAACGCTTTTCTGATGCCAGTTTCGGTGCGTGGGTAGAAAGATAAGTTTCGCCTGCTCCACCCGGCACGGAACGAAACCCTAAACCCTGCCACTCGGTTCTGAGTGAAACAGTTCAGGTGGCCGCTATCATTAAGAAGTTGCCTCCGGCTGGAAGGACTTCAGTAACTAATTGCAACACAAGCGGATGGAGATGAACGTGGAAGAATTTATTCTTAGTCTTTGAATTTAAAAGGACAATAAGAGTTCAGAGAGAAAACTGTTCTCACAAGCGTGAAAGCCAATGTGGTCAAACACGGTCAAAACTCGAAATGGAAGAAGCCAAAATTTCCAAGATGAGACCAAAAGACATAAACAAGAAATTCTCTAGAAAGTGTTTTAACTGTGGTCGAGTCGGTCACAAATCTTCGGAATACAAAAAGCAAAAGAAGTAGGAGGCCAACCTGAACAAGGGACGAGAAATGGACGACCTCTGCGTCGTGGTCTCCGAACTGAACCTGGTGGGTTCAAAACCGCGGTAACGGTGGATCAACACTAGAGCCACTAGATATATTCGTTGCAACAAGGAGTTGCTCCACAACTTTGAAAAAATCAAAGATAGAGAGAAACTATTAATGGGAACTCAACAACCTCAGACATCATGGGTCAATGAAAAGTGGTGTTGAAGTTAACCTCGAGCAAGGAGTTAACTCTCAATAATGTGTTGTATGTTATGGAGATTCGTCAAAATATAGTGTTTGAATCACTATTAAGCAAGCAAGGCTTTCGCATTATTTTTGAGTTAAACAGGATTGTTATGTCGAAAAATGGAATGTTTATAGGAAAGGGTTATATAACCAATGGGTTGTTTGAATACAGTGTAATGGTGATTATGCCTAAGATTAATAAAACTGCAAACTCCTCCGTTTATATGCTTGAGTCTTCATGCTTGTAGCATGGTAGACTAGGACATGTTAACTACGATATGTTACGTAGATTAATTAACATGCAAAGCATATCAACATTCCATCTTGACCTAAAACACAAATGTGAAATTTGTATTGAAGTGAAAATGACAAAGTCATCCTTTAAATATGTTGAAAGAAGCAGAAAACCACTTGGCTTAATTCACACCGATGTGTGTGACCTTAAAGGTACACCGACACATGGTGGGAATAAAAACTTCATCACTTTTGTAGATGATAACACAAAATATTGTTATGTGTATCTTATCAAAAGTAAGGATGAAGCTATAGAGAAATTTATTCTCAATAAGAATAAGGTGAAAAACTAACTTAATAAGAAGCTTAATGTGGTTCGAAGTGACCGAGACGGTGAATATATTTCACCATTTGCTCAGTTGTGTGTTGAACATGGGATCAGACATGAAACAGTAAATCCTTATACTCCTTAGCAAAATAAAGTTGTTGAGCAAAAGAACCACACTCTAAAGAAGATGATGAATGTTCTTCTATTGAGCTCTGGACTGCCATAGTTCATGTGGAGGGAAGTTGTGTTAACAGCTAATTACCTTTTAAATAAGGTACCTAAAAAATAGATAAGAGCCCTTATGAGTTGTGAAATGGAAAACAACCGTCTTACAAATATTTGTGAATGTGGGGTGTCTTACCAAAGTTTTGATGTATCAAAAAGAATTAAGATAGGACCAAAACTTTTGATTGCATATTTATTGGATATGCACATATCAGTAGTGCGTATTAATTTTTTTTTTATATGAGTCACAAATATCATATATACATAATAACTCAATAATAGAATCGAGAAATGACTCGTTCTTCGAGCATGTATTTCCGTATAAGACCCGAGAGGAAGCTAGCTCCTCTAAAGGAGCATATGAAACACAAGAAGAAGATGATGAACCTTTTGAGGTTGAGCTCAAATGAAAAAGAAGAGCTCGGGTAGAAATATCCTATGGAATGGATTTTATCACTTTAATATTAGAAAGTGAGCCCCATAGTTACTCAGAAGTAGTAAGCTCTTCTGATAGATCTCACTAGAAAGAGACAATTGTATCTGAGATACTTGCAAAATCATACCTGGATCTTCCTTACGGAAGTAAACCATTAGGTTACAAGTTGACTTTCAAGAAGAAAATGAAATCAAATAACACAATTAATAAGTACAAGGCCGGATTGATAATTAAAGGATACCAAAATGAGAAGACCCTGATTACTTTGACACGTATTCTCCAGTATCGAGAATAACTTCCATTAGAGTAGTGTTGGCTATCGTCTCTCTATGGAATATGGAAATACAACAGATGAATGTAAAATAGCCTCTCTAAACGAAGATTTAGAAGAGAAAATCTACATGAACAACTTGAAGGGTTTTCCATGCAAGGATAGAAAAACAAGGTTTGTACATTGGTGAAGTGGTTATACGGTTTAAAACAAGCATCAAAGTAGTGGCATGAGAAATTTGACGATTTCATAAAGGAAAGTGGATTTAGGATCGATGAATGTGAATAATGTGTCTATATGAAAGTCACGGAGAATGACTATATCATCTTGTGCATATATGTAGATGACATATTTATCATTGGGAGTAATGATAAGATAATCAAATCCACTAAGGATATGTTGCACTCAAGATTTGACATAAAAGACATGAGTCTATCTGATGTAATTCTAGGAATCAAAATTCTTAGAACAATAGAAGGACTTTTATTAGTTAGTCTCACTACATGGATAAGATTCTTAAGAAATTCACTAAAAGTGATACTCGTTGGCACGAACTCCAATAGATAAGAGTCAACATCTATCGAAAAATCGCGGAGAAAGTATCTCTCAGATAGAGTACTCTCGAGTGATTGGAAGTCTGATGTACCTGATGAATTGTACATGACCAGACTTAACCTATAGGGTAAGTAAAATGAATAGATACACGAGTAAATTCGGTGTTAAGCACCGGAAAGGGATAACTAAGGTACTTGAAGTATACTCATGAACATGTACTACATTATATTAAATATCCTACAGTGATAAAAGGATACAACGATGCGAGTGGGATATCTGACATAAAAGACTCTAACTCTATGAGTGGATATGTATTTGATAGTAACCGCCGTTTGTGTTCTTTCATATACTTGATCTGACTTCATTCGACTTTATTCTTCAATATGACTTAAAGGAGGGGCATCTGATGATAACTGGATTTACCCTGAAGGATGTAGCGGATTATCCCAAGCGATATCATGGAATTCTCTTCTTCATAGGCCGAACGAATATAGTCGAGTAATATCCTCAAGGTCTGTAGGGTAATCTTATTTGGAGTTAGCAAAGTAATCTTATATGGTTCGTCGGGCAGTATCCTCAAGGTCTGTAGGGCAATCTTATTTGGAGCTCGCATGTAATCTTATGTGGTTCACCAGGTATATCCTCGACGCCTACAAGGCAATCTTATTTGGAGCTCGCAGAGTAATCTTATGTGGTTCACCGGGCAATACCCTCGAGGCTTGCAGGGCAGCTCGCAGAGTAATCTTATAAAGATCGCTGAGCAATAACTACGCTGAAGCAATCTTATAGGACGCACCAAGCAATAACTTTGTGTTTTGTAGAGCAATCGTATAAGGATCGCCGAGCAATAACTCTGTATTTCGCAAACCAATCTTATAAAGATTACCGAGTAATAACTCTCTGTTCCGCATAGCAATCTTATTGGGTTGGTCAAATAGTAATACTAAGAGTTCACAGGGCAAAAACATGGAGGTCCAAAGAGTAATATTGTTGAGCGAGTACTTTGTGATCAAGCCTTCGATTGTCAATACGTGGCGCGGCGATTACTAAATGGAGGGATGTCAGAGGCGCTTTCCTTGATTCCTTCTTCATAATACGTGGCAATTAGTGAATGGTTGATGAACAGTGGTTGTCAGAGATGATCTCATTGGAACCCTCTTCACTTTACATGGCAGTCAGGGATTGCGAGTGCAATAACAAACCATCAGAAGTTGCGTTTTCACTGACCTAGGCAAGAAGAAGTGGAAAGGCATGAAGTCGAGTGATGTAGAGATTCCTTTTCTTACAGCTATATAAGCATCTCAGACAGTAACTCCGAGGTAAGATGGTCTTCTTCTTCGTACTAGTGGAGGTAACTCTTTCTTCTTTAAGTTCTTCCTATTTTTTCCTTGATTTTCCTTCTTTTTCAATGGATTACTAACTTGAGCATTGGAGGGTCGCGCTAGAAGAGCCAACCCGACTCTAATATGTGTTACTGTCTCAAATCCACAAAAAAAAAAGGAATTGTTGAGGAGGAGGAGCTCGAGAGAGTGGGAAAATGAGCCATTCGTATTCGGGTGGTGCAGCCATTTCGTTGAAATCTTCTAAGCAAACTGCAATAATTAGATCCACAATGGAATCTGAGTTTGTAGCACTTGACAAATATGGTGAAAGGTTAAATGGCTATGACAATTCTAAGAAGATGTACCTAGATAGCTGAAACCAATGCCGACAATTTGCATACATTTTGATAGTCAATCAGTAATTGGTCGGACACAGAGCCACTTGTATAATGGTAAGTCTAGACATATATGTCGTAGACATAATACTATTAGACAACTACTTTCAACGACGGGAGTCACCACAGTTGACTATGTGAAGTCAAAGGATAACCTAGTAGTTCTGTTAACCAAAGGGTTAAACAGAGAGTTAGTTGCAAGCTTATCACGAGGGATGGACTTGATGTCAATAAGAAATATTGGTGCAAAGAAAACTTAACCTATGCAGACTAGAGATCCTAAGAATTAGGTTCCAAGAACAACCTAACTATATCAAAAAAGTTGCTGGGGAATAACCCAATAAATCAGTGAAGGATAGAGTGTTGGTCCCCATGGTTGTTTTGATGTGACCAACCAAGTTAGGTTAGGTCCTGTGTTGTCTAACCCTTGTGTCTAAGTGTGCAGGAACTTAGGAACACAAGAAATTGAGCGGAAGACGCAATGGACGAGAAGGACGGCACGGTAAGCGAGTCGACGGGCTCGGTGCGTCCGAGAGATGAGAAGTCGCGGAAGAGTACACCGGCGGCGGACGAGAAGGATGCGCGCGGCGGTCCGAGGGACGAGAAGCCGGGAAGGAAGACTGCTCGAGGAGAAGGACGGAAACTGGGTTCGAGTGAGCCCTATTCCGGATGTCCGAGATCACCCAATCAACCGGAAAGCTAACGGAGCCGATTGGAAGCTAGACGGAGCGATCAGAGAAGAAATCAGAGCTACCAGCTTCGAAGAAGGCGCCTCTAAGTGATTGGAAGGCGCCTTACGGGAAGGCGCCCTCAAGTCCTGAAGGCGCCCTCAAAAGGAAGTTAGTGTCCGTTTGCCGAAGATAAGGCTTTATTTTCAATGGATAAAACATTATCATTCTAAGGGCGCCCTGGACTAACTCGAAGGCGCCCTCAGCCTTCGGGATAGAATTTCAAGAGGCTATATAAAAGCCTTTGAACCTAGGAATTGAATAACAACTTTGTACACAACTTCTACTGCATTCCTAGTTTAGTTTCTGAGCTTTATAGTTTTTAAGAGGCTTCTCCGTCTAGAAAAGGAGATATTCTTCATAGAGCTTTTAACCGCCTTGGATTAACAACCTCCTTGGTTGTAACCAAGTAAATCCTCGGAGTCTCTTTCATTTATTGTTATTTATGTTAGTTGTTGTGTTTACTAATTTGTAATCCCTGCTAGATAGCTCGAGATAGTTTTTTTTTACTTGCAGGGTTATCGACCTCCGTCCACCGGCCCTAAGCGGACCTACAGAGATAACCCCTCATCACTTGATGTGGCCCCGTTGATAGCTGCTCGGCTACCAGATGTTTCGTTGAAGACTTCAGCCTGCTGGCCCTCCCGCTCGGCCAATATGGTGGCTCTACATCTTTCTACCTCTTCCTTCTCCATATTTAGGGCCTTGGAAGATAGCGCTTTAAACATGAATGTTCCCGCGAAAAATGAAGAGGATCTCAGTTAGTGCTAAGGCTAAAGTTAGGTCATTGTTTTCTTACCAAAAGAGAAGGGTAGTTTCACTCGAACAACACTCAGCCCAAACATGTATAATAGACCCTCATGTAGTAGCTGAAGGATGTTGAATTTCAATTCAAAGAGCATTTCTGAAGCTAAAAGAAAGGAAGGATCGTGGCGATAACCCTACTCAAGCTTACAGGGAGTAGGTTTGCTCTTGTACTGGCCAGGCTCTTAAGGGAAGCTGACCCTTGAGCCCCACCGTCATCACCATCAACATAAACCTGAGCAGCTCAGATGTTGACCAGGCAAATTTTCAAGAGAATCTTTGTCAGAGAATCGCAACTACTTGTCAGAATAACCGTCTGTCAGATAATATTCTGTCATCCTGGGCACCAGAAGCTTCCTATGGCTCGTAGTAAGTTTTTCTTTTCTCCTCTTTACCCGACACTTTCTGACAAGAATATTCCTTGTCCCCTCGATACAACTGGAGCCTAAAAGGTAGTATAAAAAGTACACACACGCTTAGAAAGAACCCCACATGTTTCATCATCTATACTCTTTCCAAATCTCTCGGTCGATTAATGATTCAATTCTTCCCAATTCTTCATAGAATTCGTAAATTAATCATTCACACTTAATTTACCGAGGCCAATTTCAGCATAATTAAGCAGGAATTTTATTAAAAAAAAAAATTGTAATCATCAGATAAACAGAATTCTTCTTGAGCTATAAATAGGTACTACCGATCGATCATGCCGCAATCTCCTCCTCTTCCTCTTCTTCCTCCTCGTATTCTTCCTCAGCTACAGCATCCTGATATTGCTGGTATTCAGCAACCAGATCGTTCATGTTACTCTCAGCCTCAGTGAACTCCATCTCGTCCATGCCTTCGCCGGTGTACCAGTGCAAGAAGGCCTTCCTCCTGAACATGGCCGTGAACTGCTCGCTCACTCGCCTGAACATCTCCTGGATGGAGGTCGAGTTGCCAATGAAGGTGGAAGCCATCTTGAGCCCTTTCGGAGGGATGTCGCACACGCTGGACTTGACGTTGTTAGGGATCCACTCGACGAAGTAGGAAGAGTTCTTGTTCTGCACATTGATCATCTGCTCGTCCACTTCCTTGGTGCTCATTTTGCCGCGGAACATGGCCGAGGCGGTGAGGTAGCGGCCGTGGCGGGGGTCGGCGGCGCACATCATGTTCTTCGCGTCCCACATTTGTTGGGTAAGCTCGGGAACTGTGAGGGCGCGGTACTGCTGGGAGCCGCGGGACGTCAACGGTGCGAACCCTACCATGAAGAAGTGAAGGCGGGGGAAAGGGATCAGATTAACAGCCAGCTTCCGGAGGTCAGAATTCAGCTGGCCGGGAAAGCGAAGGCAGCAGGTGACGCCGCTCATCGTCGCAGAGATCAGATGATTAAGGTCTCCAACTGATCAGAAATCACAGAACAATGAGAACAGAGAACAGCAGTGGCAGATGAAATCAATCACAAATATATATACATATCTTAATATTAATTACAAGTAGGAGTGGCGAGCTTGAGGGTGCGGAAGCAGATGTCGTAGAGAGCTTCATTGTCCAAGACCATGCATTCATCACCGTTCTCGACCAGCTGGTGAACAGACAATGTGGCATTGTAAGGCTCCACGACGGTGTCAGACACCTTAGGCGATGGGAAAACAGAGAACGTTAACATCATCCTATCAGGAAACTCCTCTTTGATCTTGGAGATAAGAAGGGTGCCCATTCCAGAGCCTGTTCCTCCTCCCAATGAGTGGCATACTTGGAATCCTTTAAGTCGATCGAAGAATAAGTATATATATATACACATCAAGAACAAATTAAGCATACAAATTCAACATTTGGCACGTGTATATATATATATATATAGTACGTACCTTGCAAGCAGTCGCAGTTCTCGGCCTCCTTGCGGACGACATCGAGGACAGCATCGATGAGTTCAGCGCCTTCGGTATAGTGGCCCTTGGCCCAGTTGTTTCCGGCTCCGGACTGGCCGAAAACGAAGTTGTCGGGGCGAAAGATCTTGCCGACGGGCCCTGATCTGATGGAATCCATGGTGCCGGGCTCGAGGTCCATGAGCACAGCGCGTGGCACGTAGCGGCTGCCGTTGGCCTCGTTGTAGTAGACATTGATCCGCTCGAGCTGGAGATCGGAGTCGCCCACGTACTTTCCCGTGCTGTCGATGCCGTGCTCGTCGCATGTGACCTCCCAGAACTTGGCGCCGATCTGGTTCCCGCATTGCCCGCCCTGGATGTGAAGAATCTCCCTCATCTTAATTAATTTTCGATCGCGCCAGAGATCGTTATTGCACTTGATCGTTATTGCAGATCGAGAGGAGGAGGGGGGAGAGAAGCAGAGAAATAAAAGGGATCCAGGACACGAGACCGAAGACAGATAGCGGTTAAGTGCCTATTTATAGCCGGGTTCGTGCGGTCGAAGTTACTCCAAGACCAAGTAATCATACCATTTTTAGAGGAGTGCTCCGGCCATTAAGCTGGGGAGAACAACGCATCTATCGCCATCTCCATTCTCCAACGATTCTGGCAAAGTTTTTGTTCGACCTCAACGATCTTCGTTACTGATTATAATGTCCAATTTGTTTACGGTTGCTTCCATCCACACTCCCTGAACCAATCAAACATGGCCACTAAATATCCGTTTTTGAAAAAAAATATCTATATAAGTCGATATTTAATGTCCACGTGGCACGGTTTGATTGGGTTCATGTAGTGGGGTCACCGAATCCCTAAGTAACTTTGTCCATCATACTCTATATCCATTGTCCTAATCGATTATTATAATCTAAATTTTTTTTAGATAGACAGATTTTTTTTAAAAAAAATATTTATATTCAAAAAATTATTATGTCACTTTGAAATGTTTAGTTTCATCGTCAATTTTGACCAGTTGTTTGTATTGTCACGTCGATCCAATTCTGGCTCTGTTCTTATCCAGCCTGTGAAATCTAAACATACAACCACAGATATTCTTTCTATACATGGTTTAATAAATAAGTGGTATTTTTGCTTAAAAAAACATATTCTAAATTTATATAATACTGTTTCTGTCGTATCACCTTCTTGCATCTCAGAGTTCGGATCCTGTATTAAAATACCGTATCCTTTTTTTCCCGCTCACTGATCGGATGGGTCAATCACATCTCAAGGGTATCTTGCACATCACGAGCAGGATAATGTACACATATCAAAGATGTCATGATCGCCTGATCGACAAAGGGACGTGGATATGACTGTTCAGAACATAGAATCCTAATCTGCATCCTTGGGAGGAGAAGTGGGCAAGGGAAAACGGTGGATTTTGTTATTTTGCCCACCTAAAAATAGAGAATAAATAAATAAAAGTGTGAGATAATTGAAATAAGTGAATTAGTTGGGTCGAGCATAAGAGTGAGCTGGTTAGATTGAGCTATAACTAAAGGAGTTGGTGAGACTATGAAGCTGATTGGGTTAGGTGAACTAATAAGATTAGTCAAGTTGAAGAAGTTGCTTAGGTCAGTAGGACAAATCGAGTTGAGTGAGTCAATCATGTTTAGCTCGGTCTGACAAGTCTAGCAAACTAATCAAACCAATCAAATTAAGTGGTTCAAGTGAATTAATCAGGTTGAGCTAATCAAGTTGAGTATGATACAAGACCAATTCATACGGTTAAGATAAGTGAATTATTTTAGCTAAGTAGATTGATCAAGTTGAGAAGATCAGTTGGACTCAGTTGGGTTGGTCTAGCTAGATGATTCGGTTGGGTTGGGTCAGTCGAGTTGGCACAGTTGGGTTGACCGGTTAAGTTGGTTTGGTTAATGCAATCAATTGATATGAATTTCTATTTGTCAGTGTATTGATTTCATATTGGTTTAACAAATTAATACAATGATATGAAATTCTAATAGTGCATAGTAAGCAATAATGTGGTTGGCGGGGGTGTTAGGGTCGAGCGAATTCGTCTTTTGCCACATAGTAAGTAATAATGTGTACAATGAAATTTTGGTTAACCAATGTGTACGGTTGGATTGATTTCTTATTAGTATATATTATTAGCTTTTGATAAATTAATAAAACAATTTGTTTTCTTTAATTATCTTTATGAATGTTTGATTCGATAAACACAAATGAAAAATCTCTGACAGTTAATTGATGAACCAACCTGAGCTCATCCTTGCAAATCTTTTTAATGATTAATTAATTGATGAAAAAAAGGCCAGTCCTATAGATATGGGCCGAGTTTATTCCTAAGAGTTCCCTTCGTCCTTTCTTGATTTTCTTTGGCAGCGCAGTAGAATTCTTTAATTTGAGTTTGATCTGGTTAGTTAACCAACAAATCTCAATCAATGAGGCATAATAATTGATGAAATACAAAATATAGATTGAACCAAAATCTAATGATATATATGGAGCATTTTAAGGTATAAATGGTTGGAATACAATCAAAAATTTCATAATAAAAATATATGGAAAAGATCATGAATTTATAAGATAAAAAATATCTTTATTAGTATGAAACCCTTTGGGTAGAGGAAAAAATCCATGAGAGTTTAGGGTAAAGTGGATAATATCGTACCATTATAGATATATGTGAATTCTTTTTGTTCTAACAACTGGTATCATAGTCATGATCCAGATCGAGCCATGTGATTCGATGCTTGGCGGAAATTTTGGGAGAGTGAACCCTAGACACTGAAAAGTCCAAATAGGTTAAAGGTGACTGAATACTTAGCGGAAATCTTGAGAGAGTGAAATCTAGGTGGTGAAAAAGTCTTAGAGGAATGAAGTGACCTCGATTGATTGGATGCTTGAAAGGAGGTCCGGAGCAAGTTAATAGTGATGAGATGCTTAAGGAAAGGCCTGGAGCAGGTGACTGAATGATTGAGAGGAAGCCTAGACCATGAGAATGATGGTGGTCCTTCATTTGAGGATAGGATTATTGAGAATACAGTCAAAGTCCCACATTGGAAATTCATGTTAGGACCGGTATGAGCTAGAGCATAGAGGGGGGAGGGGGGATGGGGGAGGGGGTGAATAGCTCGATCTCTTCTCTTGAGCTCATCGTTGTCGTTTGAACTTGTAGCAAAAGATCTTGATTCAAACTTCGACGCCACATGCATTACACTTAGATTAGTGACTAATCCAAGGGTCCAATACTCCTCTCTCACAAATCCACTATGAAAAACTTCAATTCTTCATAGAAATTTTTCGGAGGCAGAGAAGCCTCATACAAACTATTATTATAAGAACACAACAAGAAAATGTAAACAAGAATACAAAGAAATCAAAAATGACTTTACAACAATGAACCTTACTTTGCTTGCTCTTTTCTTACTTCATTTATTTTTTTCTTGCTTTGGATTGTCTCTTGGTGGTATAAAATGAAGCAGCAATTGTCTCTCAAACCCTCAAGAACTGGCCGGTCTCAAGAATCTTCCTTGAAATCTTTTTTATAAGGTTGTTGTTTAGGCTGATGATTTTTACCTACCAATCGATTAGTAGATTTTACAAATCGATTGTCATCGAATCTGACCATTTAAACTTGTAGAATGACTATTTTTTTACCCTACCAATTGATTAGTATGACTCATCAATCGATTGATTATTTCCAATCGATCAGGTCAATCGATTCAGTAACATTCTACTCACTGCTATAATGTACCAATTGATTGCTCTAATTGAATGAACCACCAATCGATTAAAACAATCAATTAGTAGTAAAAGTATTGATATTTGAACCAGTTTTGTTTCCTATTAAAAATTATCTCATTCAGATATCCGAGTGAAAAATTATGGCCTTCAGAAGTTTACTATATCATAACTTCTTTGTTACCTAACATCCGATCAACCTTGATCTATTGGGATTTCATGTCTCATCACTAAGTGTTTGGTCACCCGTGATTCACTTAGACCTTCCGTCTCATGCCAAGTATCCGGTCCTCTATGATCCACTTGGACTTTCCGTCTCATTCGAAGTGTTTGGTCCTCCATGATCCACTTAGACTTCCCTCTTGCCAACTCCCTATTAGACTTCCGATCACCAAATGTCCGGTCAACTTTGACCCACTTAGATTTTCCTCTTGCCAACATCCCGTTGGATTTTTGATTACCAAGTGTTCAATCAATCTTGACCCACTTGGACTTTTCTCTTGCCAACATTCTTTTGAACTTTCGATCACATTTGATGCACTTGGACTTTTCTCTTGCCAACTTCCCATTGGACTTTCAATCACTAAGTGTCCGGTCAATCATGACCCACTTGGTACTTTTCTCTTGCCAACTTTCCATTGAACTTTCGATCTTCAAGTATCCGGTCAACTTTGACCTACTTGGATTTTTCTCTTACCAACTTCCTATTGAACTTTCGATCACTAAGTGTCCGATCAACTACGACCCACTTGGACTTTCCTCTTGCCAACTTCCCATTGGACTTCTGATATTGTCAAGTGTCTGGTCAACTATGATCCACTTGTACTTTTACTCTCCCTGTTGGACTTCTGACATTGTCAAGTATCCAGTCAATCTTGACCTACTTAATATCTTATTAACATATTGATCAAATATCAAAACTCAAACTCGAGTTAACCTAAGCTTGGTCAATCTTGACCTAAGATCGATTGCACCAACAATACATGGAAAAAAATCATAGATTTATAAGATGAAAGACATCTCCATTGCTATAATACCTTTTGAGTAAAGTCTAAAAGTAAATCTATGAGGGATTATATACAAATGGATAATATCATACCATTATAAAAAATATATAAATTCTTTTGCTCCTAGTATAAATGTTAAGGGTACAATTCATGAAAGATTTAAAACTAGGGCAGTGTCATTATCTCATTAATTAGAATCTAGTCTTGAAGATCACTTTTTAAGTCTCGTAGTTGAAGTTACTTTTTTTTTACAAGACTTGCATACTATTTTTCAAGTATGTATGCAAATCATTTAGATACTCGGAGAACAAATTAACGACATGCTCTACAATTTATGGCCTCAAAATAGTAAATGTAACTTGAAAATCTATGATCATATATACTATACGCTCTAGAAATTGTATTTGTTAAGATAATATTGTTTATTTGAAAGTGATTCCCAAACTAGTATATGTGTTGTGCACATTGCTACTATATATTTTAAGATTCCAAAATACTAAAGATGATTAATATATATATTTTTTGAAAATAATGAAACCTTTAGAACAATTTATTAAAAAAAAATGAAAAAGTTAAGAAAGAGAAGAGAAGGATGGAAGGGGAAGCATGATTTTCCTTTGCATGATACAAAGACTTTAACGTGTGGCTTCGTGAAGAATGATTTTCTTTTGCGTTCATTGTCAATCCATAGAAAGTGATCGATTTGATACAATGAATTCAAGCCTTCTTTTGAAACCAACAAAGGTGTGCCAGTGGCTGAGGAGAGAGGTAAATCACTTGCTGCCAAAAGTTTTTTTTTTTAATTTACTTTGGAATATAAGAAAAAAATTATGATATAGTAAAATACACCTCTTATTTCACGATGAATCATTTAATTTCATAATTGAAGAAGTATGGATGAGGATAGAAAGGTGCATTTTTTATGTTTGAACAATGAACTGGGCTGGAAAGCAGCGAGCATCAATTGCATGATGTCAGAAGGGAGACAGAAGGGCGCATTTGGATCAAGACCAAGCAAAGGAAGAGAAACGGAGATAATGCAAAATGGGTAATGGCGACGGCTCTCTTTTCTCAAGCTTTCCATTTGATTTCCCACCCTCAGCACAGGGAAGGAAGAAGTGCCGTGAAGTAGTGGCGTGGCTGCTCCTCCATTATCACCTTCAGCAAAAACCCCAAAAAATAAATCAATAAATTAAGGGGAAAAAACACTATATAAAATAATAACAAGCAAGTTACACCACGACAAAAGCACCATGAAAAATAATTTAATTTATTTTATTTAGTTTTTGATTTCCTCTTCTTTTAATCTTTCTTGCTCTGTTCTGCTATAAATAGATGCAGGGGGGTCGTTAACACAGGTCTACACTACACACAACCTTTTTTTTTATATATATATTTTATTTCCTCCTCAGTTCTCTCCTTCAATACAATCCAAGAATTGGAACGCCACTGTGCAGTCACTGAAAAGTCACAATTCACAGAGAGAGATAAGCGAGTTGGAGTGAAAAGAAGGCAGAGGATGGGGAGAGGTGAGTATGGAGGAGGAGGAGGAAGGGCGGCGATGGCTGCGGTGCCGGGGTGGCTGGGGAGGCTGGTGGAGGAGAGCTTCTTCGTCGCGTGCGGGTCCCACGAGAGCCGCAAGAAGAACGAGAAGAACATCTTCTGCCTCGACTGCTGCTCCAGCATCTGCCCCCACTGCGCCCCTGCACACTCCCACCACCCTCTCCTCCAGGTCTCTCTCCTCTGCGATCTCCTTTACTATTATCATCCACCACGGCAGAGATTTAATTTTTTATTTCTCGCTTCAATTCTCCGATTTTCATCTCCATGGTAAATCTTTTTTTCTTCCCCGGCCGCCGTTTATCGCCGCGGAGAATTGTACTGTTTTGAATTCAACGCAATAAATTCCAGACCGAGAACATATATCTTGAGAATAAGCAGAGAGGGATCGAGTAGCCTGCTAGATCTTGTCTCCCCTGTTGTGACAGAGAAATCTCGCATAGATTTTTCATTCAAACTCGCTCGAGCAATTTGCAGTTCCCTGTAGTTAATTTCTGTGCATGCTCCCCCTACCAATTCATGTTTCTTTCCACCTCTTTCGTTCCTTTCCAGAAAAATTGAGATCTTTAATCATCAATCAGTAGTTCTCTTACAATGTAGTACTGTTAGCAGAGGGGCATAATTGTTCTCTTGGCTCTTTTCCCTACTTTCTTGGTCAATATCAATGCATACCCAATGGCTCTCAGTACTTTAACGAACTCTCTCAATTATTTGTCAATCACCACAAGCTTTATAAGTTTTATTAACATTTGTTTGCACAATTTAGGTGAGACGATATGTTTACAACGATGTGGTTCGATTGGATGACCTCGAGAAGCTCATAGACTGCTCTCATGTGCAGGTGATTAATATAATTCATTCATTTATTTATTTATGTGTGGACGGCCAAATGAGTTGATTATGGAGTTGCATTGACAGCCCTACACCATCAACAGTGCCAAAGTAGTGTTCCTGAAGCCAAGGCCTCAGTCTCGGCCTTTCAAAGGCTCAGGAAACATTTGCTTGAGGTGTGACAGGATCCTCCAGGAGCCCTTCCACTTCTGCTCCCTCTCCTGCAAGGTATACACGTACAGTGATATCATATCATTTAGTTAATTATGAGAATTAGCTAGCTAGAGAGAACAGAAATGATGAACATATATACTAATTAATTAATGCAGGTGGAGCATGTAGTGTCACGAGGTGAGGACCTGTCGAACATACTATTCCGGTTCAACGAGTCGGATTTTGCGTTTTCCCACTTTGAGAACCTCCGGGTGGACGGCTCCGATCTGACAGAGGACGTCGCGGAAGGCCAATTCACTCCGAATTCGATCTTGGAAGACCCAGCGCAGTACAATGGCAGCACGGCGTCGAGCACCGGCGGTTCGGAGGCGCCGAGAAAGAAGAAGAGTGGGGGTGGGTTCTTCCCCCAGATAGTGCTATCGTTGAGCAGCAGGAGGAAGGGAGCCCCTCACAGGTCCCCCCTCTCCTAATGCATGCATGCATGGTCATGGGCTAGCTTGGTGTCGTAAACTTTGAGTACGGGCGTAGGAGTAATTTAATTTGTTTTGTGTCTAAGTAGAGAACTCTTTGGTTGCTGTTGCTTGTAACTTATTAAGTCGATCTCTCTCTCTCTCGATCGTGCTCAAAATGGCCCTAGCTAGCTATATATCCCATGCATGTAACGCGGGGTCATTTTGTGCCGGTTTAGCTAGCTTGCATTCCTGTTGCTGCCTAGGTGGGCTCAGTGGATGAATGTCACACTGCTCACCAATTTTGTTTCCATGTAATGGGATGCATACTTCAATTGATTAAATTAATATATCATGTCTCCTGCCACATAAAAACTCGAATATCATAATAAAGCTCTCTCGTGCTTGTCTGCATCCCCCTTCTACTTTGCTGTCCTTGTCTTTGACCAAACCACACTGCGCGCGTCCAACCATGCAATGTTTAATGTTTTATTTATTTATTTATTTCGGCTCGCTGGTGTCTGAGCCTTCTGTTGACTGTTGGCCACTATACACCTTCTGCAAAGACATGTTTCCTACTCATATCCCCTTCGACATACTACATTTTTCTGGTTTTCTTTTCCCTCTTTTATTAGTTTTAGCATTAATTATTTGGTGTATCTGCTAATTAAGTTGTGGCGAGGCCATTGATTGAGGAAGGAGGTGTGGGAGCATCGAGAAGAGAGTCAGTTGACCACAACACAACAACGACATTCCCACTCCCGAAACCCGCCCTCTTACCTCTGGAACTGCACCCGCACACAATGTGTCGGTGAGCACCCCGCCAAACGTGCCTTTGTGGCGTTATACTAATCGCATGCCTTGCCTTAGTTTACTTCTCTAGCAAATCTCGCATTAATTAACAGACTATGCGGATCTTCTCTCTCACAATCGCAGTATTGCCTTTGATGAGGAAGCCTCTTGTCTTGTGAGAGAGAATATCTCGGATAACGAAGCTGATGTGGCGTGGCTCAGCTAGCGTGCATGCATGGAAGCAGGAGATGAGCAAAAGGAATATGTTTAATTGTTACTTGGCTTGCAGCGAGTGATCATCGATCTAGCGCTAGCTGAGCCGTGTAGGCTAGCTAGTTCAGCTGTTCGTACCCATTGTTTAATTAATTATTATGTTAAGCTCGTTGGAACAATATATAGTCGTAGCATTCTTCTGCTATATATCATGGCTTTACACTTTGACAGTTTAATTTCTAAGAGAATCTTTAACAAGTTCAAGGAATAATTAATAGAATAGATCATAGGCTTTGTTTTTTTATGTTATATATTTAAATTTTGTATTGGATTTGTAAAAATAGTAATTGATATGACACATTGGGAGTGGTCTAAAGATAATATGTGATCGATAATTAAAGTCGAGATAATATGACAGTCAAAATTAAGATTATGTGATAGTCAAAGTCAACGAGTACATATCAGAACGAACCATTTTCAACCGGGCTCAGCTCCCACCTCTCATGGGCATGACTCCCAGTATAAATTAAACCCGGTCGCCCCCAAAGCAGATTGGATCTCAGGGGCTCAGATCTCAACTTCTCATGAGCATGATTTACGGTATAAACCTGATCGGCCCCAAGTCGGTTGGATCTCCATGGCTCAGCTCTCCACTTCTCATGGGCATGACTACCAACATAAACTCGGTCTGCCCCAGGGCTGGTCGGATCTCCAGGGCTCAACTCCCCTCTCCTCATGGGCATGACTCTCGGCATAAACCCGATGGGCCCCAGAGCTAGTCGGATCTCTAGGGCTCAGCTTCCCACTCCTCATGGTCATGGCTCATAGAATAAGCTCGGTCAACCCCAGAGCCGGCTGGATCTCCATGGCTCAACTCCCTACTTCTCATGGGCATGCCTCCCAGCATAAACTCGGTCGACTCCAAAGCTGGTCGGACTCCCTCTACAAGATAACATTGTTAGAGAATAATGGCTACTCACTGGGGAATATTCCGCTACTCTAACATATACACGCAACGACATTTTCCTCTGCCTAAGAGAGGGTTGTCATACATCCTCCATTACCTGACATATTCTGACACCAGACATTATTTAACGCCTCATTGTTGTAGAGGTTATGAGAGACAATATAAAAAAAGTGGTCCTCTCTATTGGCCAAGTATGCACACACGCATCCACACTACTGTTATAATGTTCATCTTCTTCTCCATTTCTATTTTCACTCAACTACAGTTCTGAATTGAGCGAAAGAGTGTCTGCACTGCACTAGGGACCCCGTCTCTGGTTCTCGCTCTAACGTTCCTAGCTATTTGCTCTCTTTGAAGTGTGCGCAGGTCCGTGGTTTCCAGCTCCATGTCCTTCCTCCGTTAACATTGCTACCCCTTCACCGGCCGTCCATCTACTCAACGTTCGGACGGAATTAAATTTGATACCATCTATGGGAACACATTCACTTGTTCCGTAACGTAAAGATGGATGTAGTTGATAAAATCAATTTGGCCATGACACCAAAGGACTACGAGCTATCTATGAATGCCAAGGCGCAAGCACTGTCCCAAAGATAGGCTACGAACTCTCACCCGCACTAGGCACCTGCAATCTCGGTAGAGGAGCTTCCTATATTAGAGGGAAGATCCAAGCGGAAGTAGTTATTCGAGCTTGCCTGAGCATTTTTCCGAGCACATGGAGAAGGTTGCACTAAAATCGAGTGGTCGCAAGCCTCTTCGGCCGAAAATTCACCCCCGAGGGACCCAAAGCGAGGAAAAGCTCCTGCTGCCTGGGAATCACCTGAACAACCCAATGTAACTTTCTCTCACGAAGTACTAGATGAAAAGTTGCCTAAGTATTTTTGGACCTTTTGTCGATTGGGGAGTATGGAGGCAACACCGATCTTGAGTATCACGTCCAAAGATTTAAGAACACCGCTCTACTGCACCAGTATAGTGACACAATAAAATGTCAAGTGTTTCTGACCACTCTCTCAGGCTCAGCACAGAGATGGTTCGATCAGATCTATTACTTATTTTAAGGAATTTAGAAAAGTCTTCTTGCACCACTTTGCCAGCAGTAGAAGGTATCAGAAGACCAGGCTAAGTCTGTTCAAGCTCAAGCAATTGGCCCAGGAATCCCTGCAAGCATATATCAAATGTTTCAACCAAGTGATGCTAGATGTTCAATCCGCCACTTCAGAAATATTAATAAGTGTCTTCTCTTAAGCCCTTTTAGAAGAAGAATTCTTCTGAGCCCTCGTCAAAAGCACACAAAGGACTTCGATGACCTGCTGAGAAATGTGGTCAAATACATTAATGTAGAAGAAGCCTAGGCCACCCGGACGAAAGAGGTGACTGTCCCAACTTTGACCGGCCAGGCCAATCGGAAACCACCACCACCTCCAATACATCCCAAAGACCCTCAACCTAATCTTTTGCCGGTCTAGAAAGCGAGAGCGGTGCAATACGTCAAGGCCACTCAAACCTCTTTTGCCAAATCCCTCTAGTGGGTACCTCGATATTGCACCTACCATCGGTCGAAGACCCACGATATAGGAGACTGTTATCAGCTCACTCATAAAACACACCGAGCGGACGAGCTAGGCCTGCCACCGCCTCAAATTGCACCTCAGCTCCTGAAGCAATTAGTTCCTAACCTCAACACCTCTGGTCGCCCAGCCAAAACACCTCAAGTAATGGAAAACCAAGGCGATCGACCAGATGACCAAGGCAAGGAACCGCGGGAGACCCGGGAAGAAGAGAACCAGGGAAATACCATGGCAAAAGACATCGATATGATTTCCGGAGGCCCTACTGATAGTGATTCGACCAGTGCTAAAAATGCTCACAGTCGCTAGCTTGAGATTCATGTGGCCAGTTGTAACCAGAAATAAGCAGTCGGGCCCCAAATCAACTTTGGGCGTCAAGACCTTGATGTAGCGGAGCTCCCTCATGATGATGCGTTCATCATCAAAGATGTAATGGTTAACAGATGAGTGGCTAGAGTCTTTGTTAACACCGAAAGCTCTGTCAACGTGCTTTTCTAGAATGACTTTGACAATATGCAGCTTGATGCACACGAGCTCCAGCCGATGGCCACGACCTTATATGAGTTCACAGGGAACGAGGAACAACCAATCTACCAAATTAAATTAGCCATCTTTTTGGGTACCGAACCCTTAATGAGAACTTGAAGGAGATAATTTATAGCAGTAGACGCTCTATCCGTTTACAACGTCATCCTGGGCATACTTGTCCTGTACGAATTTTGTGTGGCTGTCTCTACCTTCCACAAGAAAGTAAAATTTTCAATGAAAGTCCAGGTTGGTGAGGTAAGGGGGGAGCCACTGACCTCGCAGAAATGTTACATCGATGTAATCAAAATAGAAGCATGCAAGTCTTGGAGAATTCAGGATGGAGGGGTACAAGCCATTCAGGAATAGTTGTTGCCTCTAGCTAATGAGCTAGTCAAACGAGAGGAAGTACAGATACATCTCGACCGACCAAAGGGCATTACGAAGATAACGGCTAACCTCCCACCAGACACCAAGAAGAGCCTGGTGGATTATTTAACTCGGAACTAGGACGTCTTCGCCTAGTCTCCATGGGAACTAACGAGGGTAGCCTTGACTATGATGGAGCACAAACTCCGCCTTGTTCTTGACTCCTGACTGATCAAGCAAAAGAAAAGAAATTTCTTGGTTGACCAAAATCAAATTATTCGACCGAAAGTCAACAAGTTACTGGAAGCAGGACACGTCCGTGAGGTGCAATTTCCCTCTTGGCTCTCTAATATAGTCTTGGTAGCCAAATCTAAGAACAAGTGGTGAGTTTGCATCAATTTCCATGACCTTAACAAGGCGAGTCCAAAGACTATTATCCACTCCCCTGAATCGACCAGATGGTGAACTCTACTTAAGAGAGTGTGCTAATTTGCATGCTAGATACTTATCAAAGATATCACTAAATCCCTCTCCCTCGGGAGGACCAGGAGAAGGCTAATTTTATCACCTCAGATGATAGTTTCTGTTACACAGTTATGTCGTTCAGACTAAAAAATGCAGGAACAACATATCAAAGGATGATAGAAAGGATCTTCCAAAAACATATCAGAAGAAATGTTGAAGTCATTCATCTCAAATCCGCTCAGGCAAAAGACCTCATTACGAACATTGAGTAAACTTGCGGTACCTTGCGGCAATATGGGCTAAAGCTAAACCCCTTGAAATGCTTGTTCAGAGCCAAAGGAGGGAAATTTCTCGGATATATTTTCACTAAGAGAGGAATTGAAGCCAACCCTTTTTGGCTTAGGGACATGCAAGCCCCTCAGAACCTCAAGGAGGCCCAGAAATTGGTAGGACGGATCAATGCACTCTCTAGATTCATATCTCGGTCATTCGACCAGACTCTCCTATTCTTCAAAGTAATTTCCCAAGCAGCAAAGTTTCAGTGGGACGAGGAGTCCAACAAGTCCTTTGAAGAATTGAAGCAACACTTGGAAACAATGTCTTTTCTTTTTAAATCCATCTCTAGAGAGTTGCCCTGGTTGTATTTGTCGACCACCCAGGAGGTTGTGGGGGTGATCCTAGTCAAGGAACATGACAATATACAACAGTCAGTGTATTAGTCATCTATTGAAAGGTGTTGAGTCCCACACAATACTCGAGAATTTAGCTTAATGATTAGTTCTGATTGCTTGCCGTTTATGACCCTACTTACTTACACACCCGAGGCTTAAGCTCTAGAAGATTTCCTAACCGAAGTTCATTATCCATAACCCGAGGGGACATAGGAGATTTATGTTGATGGGTTTTCCACTTGGCAAGGCAGAGGCATAGGCATTCTTTGATTTTACTTGGTATTCACTTCCTTGATATGACTAATCTAAGGGTCCACTCCTCACACTCATAGCTCCACTATGAATGACTCCTCGGAAACTTTCCAGAAGTGGAGAAACCTCGTACAAATTTAAACACGAGAATATAACAAGAAGAGCAAAAGCAAATATAAAGAAAATCGAAAACAATTTTACAATAATAAAATCTTACTTAACTTGCTATCTTATTGCTTGAAAATGTCTCTTGATCATTTAGAAATGCAATAGAACTTCACTTTAAACTTTTCAAGAACTGGTGTGGAAGAAACTCCATGAACCCCATTTTCTAGAGTTGCCTTCGGGCTGGAAAATGTTTCCCAATCGATTGGTCTTATCTCCATTGATTCCCATGTAGGATTTGACTAGTCAAACTTGTAGAACGACTCTTTTTCACCTGAACAATTGATTGGTGGGTCATACCAATCGATTGACAACCTCTATTTGATTAAGTCAATTGATTTTGAAGCTTTCTGTTCTATTACAAAGAACCTCCAATCGATTATCCCAATTGATTGACCCTAATCAATTCCAGCACCTTCTATGCTCTTCATAAAAATATCTCAATTGATTGCCCCAATCGATTTAGAATCTTTCTATTCATGGAGAAAACTAGGCTAATCGATTGCTCCAATTGATTCTTAGTCCATTTTTTTCACAAAACCCTCTCCCAATTGATTGGTGATCCCTCGCCAATAGATTGGCTTTACTCAAATGATTAAGCCAATCGATTTGAGCAGCAAAACCTGAAATTTTACATTTAGGATTTGTCAATCAATTAGTGAATCCCACCAATTGATTGCTAACCCTAATTTTAGCCTTTTCAAGACTGAAATCATGTCTTACCTGATATCTAGCTAACCTCAATATACTAGGACTTGTGTTGCCAAACATTCAGCCATCTGTGACCTATTAGAACTTTTCGTTACCTAGAATCCGACCAATCTTGACATGCTAGGGCTTTTTCACCAAGTGTCCGGTCAACTTTTGATTTACTTGGACTTTTCCATTGCCAACATCCCGTTGGACTTTTGATCACCAAGTGTCCGGTTAGCCTTTGACCCACTTAGACTTTTCCATTACCTAGCCCCTTTAGGACTTCCATTGTCTAATTCTCAACTAGATCTTGCTGGGGTTGCAAGGTTACAAATATAGTTCCATATTGAAAATACATAG